>BLBF01012997.1:3086-15299 GCA_015471245.1 Laticauda colubrina | reverse complement strand
TTTTATTATTTATGACGAGTCTTCTTCCTTGTCCAAGAAGACAGGAAACTTTTTTCTGAAATGTTCACCGTCCCAGTCATCTAGGCAGGAGTGCGACCTGTCAGCATCAGGGTTGTCCAAGGAGCGGTAACTCAGCAATGACATTTTTTCGTCCGGTGTTAAGGACTTAACATGAGCTTGCAATAACACATTAACATTAGCAGTTATGGAGGATAATTGATTTTTCAAAAATTGCAATATTCTATTAAAACAACAAGGTCCTATAATACATATCAATATAATGATTATTAATGGTCCTGCCAATGCAGTTAAAAGGGTTGTAAGCCATGATGAAATAGAAAACAAGCCTTGATACCAATTATACATGTTTAACCTTTCGTTTTCTCTATCTTTTAAGCATTTTTCTAATTCTTTCATAGAATCCAACAAGATCCCCCTGCTATCAGCATAAAAACAACATTCTTCTTTAAGCGCAGCACACAATCCCCCTTGTTTTAAAAATAACAGATCTAAGCCTCTACGATTCTGCAAGACCACTTCCGAGAGGGACGTCAAGGAGTTTTGCAAAGCTGTAATTGATTTCTCAATTTGTAATAAATCATCATCAATGGCTGAACCCAGAGCTGTAATTTTTTGGTCAGAGACAGCTAGTCCTGCAATGCCCGTGGCTGCGCCCGTGGTGCCCAGAGCAAGCAGTAGACCTAGAGTGAGAATACTAATAATTTCCCGCTTTGCTCTGAGGGGGTATTCCATGGGTGCCTGTAAGGATATAAAATCATCAGAGTTATACACGTTAATTTTTGGTACAAGCCATACTTGAATGCAAAATGATTTGGATTTAATAAGTTCATCCCCGTAGACACATGCTGTGAGACTGGTGGAACAAGCCCAGACAGAATTATTGCCAGGGATAAAATACATTCCTTTCAGGCGTGATGTTAAATTTCCTCCTGAAGTGGTGTAGACTGCAGAGTATCCTCCGATGGTGTGGGTGCGGCCAAGGCGGTTCTTAGGAAGATATACATTACAATGATAGCCATTAGAAACTTTATGACAATATTGTGAGTAATTGGATGGAATATTTCCCAAGCAACAACCGACCCCAGTGATGGAAGAAACAGTAATAGTGGAGTTTCTCCAACGGCAACGTTCGTCTGATGTGGAATTAGCAATGGATTCTTGGGAAGCGATGGCTTCGTAAAAAGGTGGAGAGGCAGAAATACAAAGCCAACATGTGGAGGCAATTGATGAGTTTGAAGAGTTCAGCAGAGCATAGGAAGCTTTGATCAATGGAATCAATGGGTTAACTCCCTGTGTTATGGGTTGCAAGAATGGGGATTTAATAACCTTTTCATGTGGTCCCACCGGGTTAGAGCGAGGGAGTTCAATGTGACGTTAAATGTAAAAAATATTTCCATAATGCTTTTCTGGCCAGACTCCTTTTAGGCGGGCACCCCATTTCAAGCCAGTGTCCCATAGGGTACTTTTCTTGCCTTGGTCCATGAACCTTATGGTTACCGGGTTGCATTTGGGCAATTTTTTTATCACTGCATGGAATATCCCATGTGGTGCGAGTGACAGTAATGAGATCACCCTTAGTGCCAGGATCCCAATAAATATGTCCAGTTGAAACACACGACCAGGCTTTGCAAAAGTAATCCGACGACCCCCCACAATCGAGAAGTCGTTGGGCAGGGGACTGAGTGTTGGAAATGGGCTGTCCGGGGCATACATAAAACCTATATTTATTTACAACTCTATGACTAGACTCCGTTGGATGAGAAGGCGAGTTGTAGGCGGTGGAGCCTACAAGCATTTCTGCCAAATTGAATTGAAGTGGTGGGTAGAAGTCTTCTATGCGAGAAGAATTGGTTGTAGAGCTTAAACGAATGCCTTGAAAGTTTTTTATAGTCCAAGTAATATTATATTTTCTGTGAGGCTTCTGCGGATCATCATGGACAGTTCTTTTGAAGCATCGTTTGTTGACAGGATCAGAGTTCGGGTATATAAAAGCATCACAAGTAGGAGAGAGGACTATGGACAAGTTAGTTGTAGAACATTTACGAGATGAAAAGGGAATGCAATTAGTAGAAAAAGGATAATAATTACAATAATGACAATGAAGATTAATTTGGTCATTCATCAAGGATGTTAATTGGGTTGGAGGAACCCGTAATACAAGAGAAGGGCATTTAGGTCCCCCTATATCTAGCTTGAATAGAGGAAAAGATTTTAAGGTTCTTTTCCATAGGAAGAGTAAAGAAGGAACAAAAGAACGAGTGATAGAGTGTTCTGTAAACAAAACAGAAGTGACAGAGTGAAAGCTATGGGTAGCATTTTCATGACGTACCCACATGGAACAAGTATAATAGCCTTCTGTTAATGAAGTGGCTTTAACACGAATAATCTTTTGACAGGAAGCATAGGTTTTGTTGAAGTATGTGTGAATATAAGGAGATAGATTTATGGGAAGATTATCATGCCAACAAACAATAGGACAGTCACTATCATAATTAATAAAGCGAAATTCTAATGTGGTCCAATGACCATGTTGAACAAAGGTATAAGTAGGATATGAATAAGGTAGAAATTGCAAAGAGGATATAGGCAAGAATATCAGGAAGAGTTTAAGATGCAGATGTAGCAGAGGAATTCCCATGATAGGGTCTTACCGCCCGACCAGGGACCCAGCAAGTGGTTTTGTCTGGTAGTAAAATCGCAGCGTAGCCTTGTCCCCAGGTGAGAAGCTCAGCGGAACCCTGCCAGGCGGGATCTGGCAATCTGCGATAATGTACCAGAGGTCTGTTAGGGGGGGGTGAGAGGGAGGAAAAATGACGTGAAGCAGCAGAAGTGGAAGGAATGCCAGTCAGATTAAGAAAATTTAAAGTGTAAAGACAAATGTTAAGAGAATTTTGCAATGCTGGGAGGTTAGGGGGTTTTTCCCGCAACGAATATCAATCAAGAGCACGTTTCAGAGATAAGTGAGCTCGTTCCACAATAGCCTGCCCCTGGCTGTTGTAGGGAATCCCAAACTTGTGAGTTACATCCCATCTGTTACAGAAGTCCTGGAAAGCAGAACTCGTATAGGCAGGTCCATTGTCTGTTTTGATTTCTTTTGGACGTCCCAGCGAGGCAAAGGTACGAATTGAATGATTGATGACATGTTTTACAGTTTCTCCCCTTTGAGGAGTAGCCAGAATAAACCCTGAATATGTATCGATGGAAACGTGCAAATATTTCCAAGGGGCAAAAGGTGGATACTGAGTTACATCCATTTGCCAAATTTCACAAGCTTTTAATCCTCTAGGATTTACTCCTATGGGAATGGAATGTCCTTGCTTACTACATGTGGGGCATTGTTGAATAATGGCAGTAGCTTCTGGCTGAGTTAGAGAAAATTGTTTTTGTAATGCTTTTTTATTTTGGTGAAAATAGTCATGGCTTTGACCTGCTGTCAGATTGCAAATTGATTTACCTGATGCAGCTACTGCAGCTGCGTCTGCCACCTTGTTTCCTTCCTGTAATATACCAGGAAGAGGTTGATGGCTCCTGATATGTGCTACAAAGAATGGATGCGTACGGCTATTGATACATTGTTGTAGAGGAAGTAACAATTTTAACAAAGGAACAGATATGCTAGGAGATAAATAGGCTTGATATATATTTTTCAAAATCTGAGAAACGTATAAGGAATCTACTATTAAATTAAAAGGAGCTTTTTGAAACTGTTGAAACGCAATAAGAGATGCAGCAAGTTCTGCCTGTTGAGCAGAAGATTGCGGAGGGGTAATTTTAGTTTTCCACTCTCCCTCCTGGTACCATGCACAAGCACCATACATTTTCCCCCCATCTGCATAAAGCGTAGGTGCATCTACTAATGGAGATATTGAGAGGGGGGATTGCCATTCAAAAGGGAGAGTTTTAAGAAAAGTGAAACGTGGGTCCGCTGGTAAATGGCAAGAAGTTTGCCCTGGCCACTCTTCTAAAGCGTATTGTAGTTCTTCTGAATTACACCATAGCATTTCCCATGTGGTCAGTGAGCAAGGAGTGAATATTGAAACAGGCTCACATCCCATGAGTTGTTTACATCTTTGTCGACCTTTAAAGATCAACTGGGAATATGCAGAGGTTTTACTAGTGATTGTGGTCCGTGGGGTGTGAGACAAATGCAGCCATTCTAAAATCAGAACCTGTGTCTGATGAAATTGCATAATAACAGCTGTTGGTCTCTGAACAGTATTTAGTAAAGCAATTGATAAAGGGCAATTCTCTATAGCTCGATCCACCCATCGAGTAGCCAGTGAATGGGAAACGTCTTTTAATGCCTGCAACTGCTCTTTATTTAGAATGATAACATCAGACGGGGCTTTACCTTGTGTGAGGGCATTAAAAAGAGGAGCTAATGTAGCTGTGGTCAAACCCAAATAAGGACATGCCCAATTTAAGGTTCCTAGGAACTGTTGTAAGATCACAAGTGTGGGTTTCGGGGGAAGTGTTGGGAGGGGAAAGGAAGGAACAGCAGCTGAAGCAAGTAACTTGTGACCTAAATAGGAAAAGGGTGGTTTGGATTGTACTTTTTCTGGGGCTATTGTGAGACCTGCTTTACCTAGAATGGAGATCAGGCATGGCAGAGTTTTTAATACCGTGCCCTTTGGGCCAGGTGCAGATACCAATATATCATCCATGTAATGATAGATTAAAAAATGAGGATATTTGTCCCTGTATGGTTGCAAGGCTAAATCCACAAAAAATTGACACATAGTTGGACTGTTTAACATGCCTTGCAGTAAGACTTTCCATTGATATCGTTTGGTAGGTCTCTGATTATTTAAGGTTGGTACTGTAAAAGCAAATAATTTTCTATCTGACTGGTGTAATGGAATGGAGAAAAAACAGTCTTTTAAATCAATAATGATAAGGTCATACTCTTGAGGAATTATGTTCGGATTTGGAAGACCACATTGCAGGGGTCCCATTGGAAGGAGGACCGAATTCACAGCCCTTAAATCCTGAAGGAGGCGCCAAGCGCCGTTTTTCTTTTTGATAACAAAAACTGGGGTATTATATGGACTCAATGAAGGTTCTAGATGACCTCTATCTAATTGTTCTTGAACAAGAGAATGTAAGGCTTCAAGCTTTATAGAAGGGAGAGGCCACTGATCAATCCACACAGGGTTATTGTGAGTCAAATGCAAGCGAAGCATGGTTAGTGGAGGGTAAGTTGAGCATTAAACTGTGACATAAGGTCTCTTTCCCACAAATTAGTATCCAGAGGAATTACAGCTGGTTTAATATAAGCAACACATTGAGACTCAGGGGAATGGGCTTTTACCCAGTTTCTGCTAATGCGAGTCTCCTGGAGTCCCCCCACTCCTCTCACTGCTGGTGCCACATCTGCAGGCCAGGTGTTTGGCCACTCAGCGGTTCGGATGACAGAAATATCCGCTCCAGTATCTAAAAGACCAAGAAAGGATCGACCATTCAATAAGAATGTTACCGTAGGTTTTGGTTGACTAATTGGTCTTTCAATTGCATAGAGTTGCTCTTGTTGTTGGTCTAAGAGCACAATCATTTTTGCCACAACATCCCCCTCATTTATAGTAATTTCTGTATTAGCTAGTACAGGCAGACAGACATCAGACAATACAGTGGGGTCATGCAGAAAAGGAGAGGCAAGAATACCTTGTTCAGCTAAATCCTTTACAGGAAAGACTAGCACTGGAATATCGGGGGGCATATGAAAAGGCTGAACAGGACGTACAAAGAGAAAGTCAGCAACACCAGGAAGATAAGTAACAGTTTCACTAGCAACAAGATCGTAAGCGAAAGAAGAAAAGTTGCAAGTTTCAGCAGCCTTTGTTGTGGGGCTGGCTGCCTGCCCCGTTTCTAGTTTCCCTGATTCAAAAAAGGTTTTTGAATGATTGCAGGGTTATTCTGCTGTTCATTCTTTTGGACTCTGCACTGATTAGCCCAGTGATAGCCCTTTTGGCATCGAGGGCATGGCATCTTTGGGCGAGCTACCTGTTTTCTTGACATATTTGCTCCCCCGCCCGGGGCTCTGCATTGGCTCTTAAAGTGACCTGGCTTGCCGCAATTAAAACAATTGCCCATTTTGCGAGTATTTTGTTGGGAAATGGGAAGAAGAGAGCTCATGTTCTGCTGCATGCCTTCAGTAATGGCTGTAGCCAGAGTAGACATGGAATGGGATGTGGTTCCTATGATTCGGCAGGCTGTAAGATAATCTGCCAAGGTAACATTTTTCTTATTAATTAATGGTTGCAAAACTTTCTGACAATCAGCGTTTGCGTTTTCATAAGCAAGTTTCAATTGTAATTCATTACAAGCCTCCTCATTATCAATTTGTCTCTCTAAGGCTTCTGTGAGATGATTTATAAAGGAGGAAAAAGGCTCAGAAGGTCCTTGAATAACTTCAGAGAAAGATTTGGGCACGCATCCCGCATTATCAACCTTTCGAGCAGCGGCCAAAGCACAATCCTGTAATATAGGGAAAGCAGCTGCGTCTGTGGCAATCTGCTGGGCAACGGTAAACATAGTGCCAGTACCATTAAGCATATCTAGAGTGACATTTGCCGGCAAGCCTCTAGTGGCTGCGGCTGCAGTACGCTTATGAAATTCTGACTCCCAGACCAAAAATTGTGAAGGCGTGAGGATCATGGTAAATAATGTACGCCAATCAGCATTTATCAAGTCAGCTCCTGGTTGGGCTATTGATCCTAAAAGACCCTGTACATAGCGAGATTGAATACCATTTTCCTTGCAAGCTGCTTTTAAATCCTTAATTATTTTGTACGGCATTGGGGTATACTGAGGAGCTGGAGGATTGCCGGTTTGTATGATAGGATAAAGGGAGGCAGCTGCAAGGGTGTCCTCATCCATTTCTCCTTCATAAAAGGCTTGTTGAATGGCTTTTACAACACCCCCCCCCACCTCGGGAGGGTAGTGGAGGACACAAGGGCTCTACATTTAAGGAAGTAGATTGGATGGAGGGAGGCTCCCGTAATGACTTATGATCATTGGGAGCGGAGGGTTGAAGGGCAGAAAAGTTATCATAACTTGGTGGAGGAGATTCAAATACACTCTCTGCTTCTATTTTATAATGGACTTTTAAAGCCTCCATAATTTTCCTCCAAGTGACCAAAATGCCAATAAGTGCACGAGGAGGACTATGGAGATAGTCACCAATTTTTTGCCAAATGGAGATTTTTAAGGACCCTTTCTCTGGATAATTGGGACAACATTGCCACACATAAGTCAATAATGTAGCAATAGGTTTCATTTTTACAGGCGAGCCCTTTAAATTAGCAGAATATTTAGAAGAAGAAGCGACTAACTCCCTCAATTCCTTCAGATGCTCTGTCTGTTGTTGAGAAAAGTTTCCGCCCATACTTACGAAAGTCGAGACCGTGTTTCAGATCCGATGATGTGCAATTCGCTTCAGGCTTGGCGATGCACAGCTCCCATCGAGCGGGTAAGATATGAGCGCGTCGCAACGTATCCCCCTTAGGGAATCACGACGGGGTCACCAGAATGCGGTATCTGCTATCCCGCATCAGATGGGCATCTCATGATAGGGAGCGAAAGGAGAAAGAAACAACAGGAGACGAAGTTCCTCGGGATGCGTGTGCCCAGAATGTCTGGGTACACGCTCTTTTATTATGCTCCTTCAAAAGGGGGTGATTGTTTATTCAAAGCCTAGGTCAAGCCCAGGTCAGACAGGATATACAGGATTTACAATGGCTCAGATAAGGCAAGATACCAGGTCAGACAGGATGGCAAGATTTATAATTTGATCAGGATATTCCTTCTTTACAAAGCTGCATGCCAGACAATGTAATCACAATGTAAATAAGCTATTTCTGCAGATGTTTAACTCCTTGTCCCTGTACGTGCCCTGCAAAAAGTCACTGAGGAGACAGAAGCTCAATGATTACATGTGAATGATACAATGTTGCAAATGCCTGAATGATACATAGTTGCAATGATACACAGTTGCAAACACATGAATGATACATAGTTACAACACTCTAACCCACCTCTGGGTTCTTCAGGTACACTAGCAACACCAAGTTTTCAGGGCCTTACAAAAAAGTGTCAAAATGGGGGCCCAGTCTAATTCTGAAGGAATGATGTTCAAAAGAGACAGCCGCCCAAAGATGAGGCTCACTTCTGGGTCCCACCAGATGTACTTCCTTAAGGGATCGAATCCATAACATTCCTTGCTTCCCTATTCCAGTTGATCGAGTGGATGTGACTGGTAGAGGCAGTCCCAAATCATGAAAGGCTTTAAAGGTGACAACCAGCCCTTTGAATTATACCCAGAAGCAAATCAGCAACCAACGCAGCTCCTCAGAAGAGGTAACACAGGTACATACCTATGTCTGCATAAAATTATGCAGGTTGCTGCATTTTGAAACAACTAGAGCTTGTAGATGTTTTACAAGGGCAATCCCACGTACAGTGCTTTTGAACCAAGCAAGTATGGTATTCCTTGCGACATCTTATGGAAATGAAAGTTGGATTTCTATAGAAGTGAGGTAAGAAAAATGTTGATGCCTTTGATATTGGAAAACACTCCTGAGAATATCACAGACAGCCAAGAAAATGAACAAATGCACTATCAAATAAATCAACCTCTCACTCAAGCACAAATGACCTGATTGAAATTATGTGATTGCTAGTAGTCAGAAATGACTTGATTGCACAAAACAATCAATCTATATGTATATGCATACATTGAAAAATGACTTGAAAAAAGAATGTGAAAGCCTTCCTTCTCCAAACAGCATTTTATTCCCAAGAGATGCTTTAAAACAGAAATTAAGCTCTTTTCTTACCTAAAATATCATTTTATTTTCAAAATTGGCTTCAGTGTTCAATTTAGGGTCTTTCTTTTTATTGTATTGCTGCCAGAAAGAGGTGGGGCAATGTATTTTCCAAAGCAGCAAAAGGATGGAAACTAAACAGAGAGAGAAGCAATCTCAAAGTAAGGAGAAGCTTCCTGACAGTGAGAACAATTAACCAGTAGAATTGCTTGCCACCAGAAGTTTTTTTTTTTTTTTTGAAAATTTTATTTGGGTTTTCACAAAAACAAAATACAAATAAAGCATCTTTTTTGAAAATAGCATGGTCCCAGGTTATCACTACTTCATACAGACACAAAACTCAATTTAATGCTCAACTTTGATTTTTATGCTCAAATTTTCTCAACTTTGTTTGAATTACCTCATCTCAATTCAAATCATATTTAAATTTTTGTCAGTTCTGTTTCAATTTCACATTATCTTTTCTTATCAAGCAAATTTTTCCCTGTAGTTACCAATTAGAGTATGACACCTTTATATCCTTTAATTTTATTCATTCAAACTCTTATTTAAAGCCCATTATCACACTGCACCAACGGATGCAAAGAGAATGTAAAACGGAGAAAAACACTTGCCATCCATTGGTTAATGCTATGCATCCGTTCTGTACTCACTGCATGCGTGATTCATATGTTCTATCCATCCAGCATCCATCTACTGAGATTTCATCCGTTCAAAAGGTTTTGAGCTGCAAAAAACTTTTTGAGCAGATGAACTTTCCACCGCGTCTGTTCTACATCCGCGACACATACGAGGAACAAACGTTCTACATCCATCATCATCCGTTAAACTTCTGCTGTATCCGCTCGGCATCCACTGTGCATCCGCGCAACTCGCATCTGCTCCAATGGAAAACAGAAAGAGGGAGGAAGCAAAACGGACACGGAACGTCCACACAGCGTTAGTAGCACGGAAATAGAAAAGATGAAAGCGGATGCACCTCGGACATAAAGCATTAAAACAGAAAAAAACATTTGTATATGGGATGTATCTTGGATATTTAGGATGTCTACAGGATGTCTAGAGGATGCAGAAGGACACCTAGCAGAAAACTGATATTTCCGATAAAAAGGGGGAGGAAATCATCTGGATCTCACTTTCAGTCCAGCAGCCCTGGTGTGCAGACCTCTTCAGCCTTGCTCTTGCTCTTCAACATCATCCATTGATCTCCACTGTTAAGCCTGGGTTCCCCAACCAGGGTTAGGTAGACAAGCTAAACAGAATGTGCAGCGTTAGTCAGATAGGCACACAGATAAATGAGTGAGCTAAGCTTGTATGTTTATTAACATACAGTAAAAATAACAGATACGCTTGTGCTATCAAGAATATATTTTATTCCAGTATAAGTTTATGTCATAGTCAAATAACAGTCCAAATATCATTTACCATGTAGTCAGTCTATTCAGGGATATTCAGTTAGCAAAGTCCATGTAGAATATCCTATGTCAGTTCACTTACAGATCAGTCCTTTGTTGTCTCTCCCGTTCGAGCTATGCAGTCTTGATTCCAAGCAGTAATCAGGGATCATCAAAGCCAGAGAGAGTGAGCGAGCAAGCTGTAGACTTGCTACTTTTAAATGGTTTTCATAACCACTCCCACAATTGCTATTTCACAGTTAAAGCTGCATACACTAACTATGATTCATAGTTATTATTTCACCTAAACCAGTTAGGGTAAACAATGTTATCCCTAACATCCACCTTGGATCATCGCACATTCCTTTTGGTAGCCGCCATCATTTAACAACAGAACCAAGCCCTCTTCAGACTGTTTCACCTTTTCTACGCAAGGAGAAGGAGACGTCCAAGAGCTGTCTGGGTCCGAAGATGGATTGGGAGAAGAGTGGAGTTTGGACTCTATGAGAAGCTGCTTGTGGAGCTGAGGAATGAAGACCCTCGTGCATTCCAGCACTTCATGAGGATGCCACCAGCCATGTTTGACAAAGTTGTGGAGCGTCTAAGACCCAGATTGACCAAGCCGAGCACCAACTTCCATCCCAGCCTGGACCCTGGGCTGAAGGTAGCACTGTCTCTGCGCCACCTGGCATCTGGAACCACGTACAGAAACATGCAGTATGCTTGGAGGGTGCCACACAACACCATCAGCATTGTGGTCAGAGAAGTGGTGCAGGCCATCATTGAAGAATACATGGAGAAACTCCTCCAGTGTCCCACCACTGAAGAAGGCTGGAAGTAAGTTGCAGAAGAGTGGTATCAGAGGTGGAACTTCCCCCACACCATTGGAGCCATAGATGGAAAGCATGTGGATTGCAAAGCTCCACCCAAATCAGGGTCCACTTATCACAAATACAAGGGCTTTTTCAGCATCATCCTATTTGCCATGGTTGATGCTGAATACAAGTTCATGTACATCGATGCTTCAGGCAACAGGTCAGCTTCAGATACTCAGGTATATAATGCCAGTGACTTCAAGGAGGGGCTGGAACGCAACCTCATCATGGGTTTCCCAGATCCAGACCCCCTACCCAATGACACACAAGATGTGCCCTACTTCATCATGGGGGATGACGCCTTCTCCCTCTGAACCTACCTCATGAAGCTCTATACTTCCAGATGCCTCACCCGTGAAGAGAGGATCTTCAACTACAGGCTGTCCAGGGCAAGAGGGGTGGTGGAGAACGCCTTTGGCATCCTGGCCAACAGGTTCCAGGTACTTCTCACCACCATGCAGCATCGCCTAGAGACTGTGAGGAACATCATGGAAGCTTGCTGCATCCTGCACAATCTCATGCGTACCCACTACCCAGTCTTGCAGAACAGGCTTGTGGACCTCCAGCAAGGCAATGGGGACATGGACCCTGGTGAATGGAGGCAAGGGCAAAATCTGATAGACACTGTGGATGTGCAAGGCCCCAACAGAGCTTCACGTGAAGGGAAGAAGCAGTGCAACCTCCTGAAACACTGGTGCAACTCCCCAGCTGGAGCAGTGGAGTGGCAAGACAGGATGGTAAATGCTTAATGGATGCTTCCTTCAGCCTGTCTCATCACACTGATGAGATTGTGCCATGTATGTTAAGTGGCCCTACAATGAACCGGGCATTTAATAAAGAGTTGTGTTTATGTTGAAATGTGTTGTTCAATGAATAAATTGTTATTGATAAAAAAGGGCCATACATGTGGCAGCTGGGAGGGTGGACCATACAGTCCCACTATGCTTGCACTGGAGATTTATCCACCTCACAGCTATCCTTGCCCATCCCACTGCTATTATCCATCCCACAGCTATCCTTGTCCACCCCACAGCTATTATCCATCCCACAGCTATCCTTGCCCATCCCACAGCTATTATCCATCCCACAGCTATCCTTGCC
>BLBF01012996.1:0-14576 GCA_015471245.1 Laticauda colubrina | reverse complement strand
GTGTTGGAGGCTTTCAGTGCAGCTTGGCTTCGTGTGAAAGGACGGCTGTTATCTATTAGGAAGCTAGGTTTCATCTGGGTGCCTGGTGGGGGGGTGTTTGAGCTGGAGGGAGTCTGTTTGTGCTCAGGTGTTTGCCTGGCTTGTGGTGTGGAGATTTTTCTATTTGAGAGTGCAGGCTTCCAAATGATTGACAGTCTGCTGGAATCATCTCTTCTATTCATGCTTTCAGGTCTTTTTTCAATCTCTATGTACACATGGAACAAGAAGATCTGCTTTTAAGTTTCGACGTGGTTTCACTATTCACTCAAGTCCCGATAAAAGAAACTCTTGAAATCATCAAAAATAAATACCAACCAGCTAAAGACCTCATGGAACTAACAGAACACTGCCTAACCAACACATATTTCATATACAAAGGACAAAGATACAAGCAAATTGAAGGTGCCCCTATGGGATCACCACTGTCACCCGTCTTTGCAAACCTGTTCATGGAAGAATTCAAATCCAGAGCCCTGGCTAATGCCACCCACAAGCCCAAACTGTGGCTAAGATACATCGATGACACATTTGTGATTTGGCCCCATGGAAAAGAAAACCTAAACAATTTCCAAACACACCTAAACAGCACACACCCCAAAATCAAGTTCACCATGGAAACGGAAATAAATAAACAACTACCATTCCTAGATGTACTAATCTACAAAAGAACAGATGGCACACTGGGACACACCATATATCAGAAGAAAGCACACACCAACCGCTACCTCAACGCCCAATCCCACCACCATCCAGCACAGATAAATTCTGTGGCTAAAACACTAATTACCAGAACCAAACGCCTGGCAGATAAGACACATATAAAGACTGAACTATGCACCCTGACTGAAGTATTGACAGCCAATGGCTTCCACAAAAACAAAATCACCAGCTTGATCCACAAAAACCCACCAAGACATAATAGAGACCTAGAAGATCAACAGACCTATGGAACAGTTGTCCTGCCCTACATAAGAGGTACTACAGATAAAATCAGTAAGATACTACACAGGCATCACATCAAGACTGCCTTCAAAACAGACAAAAAAATAGCAGCCATCCTTAGAAACCCCAAAGACAAAATTGTCCTAGAAAACCAAGGCATATACGAAGTTCCCTGTGCATCATGTCCAGCCACATACATTGGACAGACCAATAGAAGAATAAGTACCTGCCTGGATGAACACAAAAATGCAGTAAAAAAGCTGGAACAACCTCACTAGTCCAACACATGAAAACCACAGGTCACAACATCAACTTCAATGGCACTAAACCCCTCGCCACTATAGAAACCCCAGCCACAGAATAATCAGAGAAGCCAAAGAGATTGAAAAAAGACCTCAAAGCATGAATAGAAGAGATGATTCCACCAGACTGTCAATCATTTGGAAGCCTGCATTCTCAAATAGAAAAATCTCCACACCACAAGCCAGGCAAACACCTGAGCACAAACAGACTCCCTCTGATGCCTCCAGCTCAAGCACCCCCCCACCAGGCACCCAGATGAAACCTAGCTTCCTAATAGATAACAGCCGTCCTTTCACACGAAGCCAAGCTGCACTGAAAGCCTCCAACACAAGAACAGAGTGTTGCCAGCCAATCAAAGCCACAAAACAGACAGAAGAAACCAGAAACACCAATCAAAAAACTCCAAGTCCAATAAACACAGACCAAGACTCCCAAACAATCAGGATATGCTTCCTCATTGTCAGTCTCTACAAACAACAATTTGGATAACATAGTAGATGATAGAGGGTTAGATGGATAGATAGATAGATATTAATAGATGATTGATAGATATATTAAGAGATAGAAGATAGATAGATATGGACTGATGATGATGGATGGATAGATTAATCAATTATAAAGATAAATAAATAGATGATATATATTGATTGATACATGGATGGGTGGATAGATTAACAGGTAGATGATGTAGATAGATAGATGATAGATAGATGATAGATAAATAGATGATAGATAGATGATAGATAAATAGATGGATAGATAGATATGGATGGACAGACGAGTGGATGGATTAATATGTGTGAGAGAGATAATAGATATAGATGGATGGATGGATAAACAGACTGGTAAATGATATAGATAGATGATAGATAAATAGACAGATAGATATTGATTTTGATAAATGATTGATGGATAGAGATTAATATGTAGATGATAGATGATAGATAGATGATATTGGTTGATAGACAATGGATGGATGGATAGATAGATGATATAGATAGAGAGGTAGACAGACAGGTATAGAGTTGGTCTCTTATTTGTGGTAGACTTTGGCTATACTGTCAAATCAGCCAAAGACCCACTGAGGTTGATGCTTTCTCTTCTTTTGAACAAAGCTAATAAATAAAATGTGAGAAGCATATTCCTTTTTTTTTTACTTCTTTTTTAAAGCTTATCAAACTTTTACAAATGTCCTGAGAATGAGAATTTTTATCCATTATATTGATCAATAGCAGATTTCAAGTCTTCACATTTGGTTATTCCCATTTTTTGTAACTGCTATATTAGGGTCCTTAGAGTTGTAAGCTACGCCCTATCTCATAGCCCTGTCTACAGACTTCAGCTATACCCTGGCAAGACTGAGTGATTTTGGGTCTGCTTTGGGGGGGGGGTATGTTTCTAGGGCTAAGTTAAGAATGAGGTCTTTGTGACCTTGTTAGCAAGTATGGGCTTGTCTCAGGGAATCTCAGACCAGACATATGAAGGCAGACGTACATTAGACTTCTGCTCTGAGACAGAGCAGATGTCAAAATCCAGAGTTGGAAGGAATATCCACCACTATATTGCTGTGGTGAGATCACAGCATGATTCAATTGCAACTAGAGAGCATGCTAAATAGAATTTTGCTACTTATTCATGAGGCAATTTTACAGAGTATAAGACTCACAATATGATAAGTTCTTCCCATGTTTGGGCACCTATGTTGGCTAAAATGGAATCGGTGATGCCTTGGGATGATAGCAATAGCAAAAGCACTTAGACTTATATGCTGCTTTACAGTGCTTTTACAGCTCTCCCTAAGCATTTTACAGAGTCAGCATATTGCCCCCAATAATTTTGGGTCCTCATTTTACCCACCTAGGAAGGTTGGAAGGCTGAATCAACCCTGAGCCTGGTGAGATTTGAACTGCCAAATTTCAGGCAGCCAGCAGGCAGTAGAAGTAGCCTGCAGTACTGCACATTAACCACTGCGCCATTGTGGCTCAGGATACTGAAAGGGCAATATTACTGAACTTTCTGGAGGTATGTTTTTCTTTTTGGGGGGAGGAAATTAAAATGTTAAGGGTTGTTTATCAGAATGATTAACAGAAATTTTGGAACATATTTACCAAAACGTGTGTCTATTTTATTTTGACATTACATATTCTTTTGTATTCAGATCTGGTCTTAGGAAAATAATGAAACACTTGGGAATGAAGATGCAGCCAAGAAGTCCTGCATTGGAGGACAAGATGGAGGAGACCTGCACAGCCACCATGTACTTCCCTTTGGTGCTCAGGTATGTGGGAATGAAGGACACCCAGACACTGCAGAAGATCAGCATGCTGAAGGTTGGCTTCATTGAAGGCCCCAGGGAGATTCCTGGCCAGGAAAGCCACTGTGAAGCAGATGGTGGACAGGAAGCCCATTTTACCAAAGGGCCCATAAAATATGGTGACAGAGCCTTCATTGCACTGTAGAATGATTTCTCCAGATTGTGACTGCATGTCAGACTCAGGGAAGAGTGGAAAACTGCCTAACCAGATGCTGCAGAGAAGAACTTGGAGACCAGAGCAAGAAAGGATGATAGAGTTGTCCGAACTTTTTCCCAGCCATCTTTGCACATTATTCCCTGGTTTTGTTGCCAAGAAAGCCAGCACCACTGTGATGGTTTTAGCCAAAACTGAAGAAATGGCAGCAGAGAAGATGATGCTGTATGCTGTTTATTGAAGAAGGCAGGTGACTCTCCTTGGCTGGCCAATGAACAAGAAAGAGGTGAAGAAGGAAAGCAGGAGACAAACCAGGAGGATATAAGAGAGATCTCTATTGTTAGCTTTGACTATGGGAGTTTCCTGGAATTTAAAGAAAACCCCCAAGACAAAAGATGTGATGAAAGAAAGGAACAGGGCAATGGACATCAAGATGACCCCCAATTTTTCTTGAAAGGATAGAAAAGTCTTGATCTTGGGGACACAGATATCTTGGTTGTTGTTTGGATGTTGATCTGCTGGACATTTGCTGCATTGTTCTGTGCCTGAAAAAGAGAAAAAGTAAAATTTACCTAAAAGCTCCTTGTTTTGTAAAAAGATATAATCTGTTCAAATTTAGGCTGACTTCCAGAGAGCCTTTGGAGCCCAGGATGACCATTTTAACCCTCCCAGAGGCTCAAGAAAAGCCTCTGGAGCCTGGGGAGGGCAAAACACCCCCATACCATGGTGCAGGAGGCCACCTAGGCCATGCCTACCATGGCCACACCCACCCAGCAACCGAGCAGAGAACCCATTGCTATAATTTTTGAAGCCCACTCCTTCTTCTCTCCCATGTATAAACAGCATCTTTTGATGCTACCCACCTTCCATGGTGGAGATGGTTCCTTCAGGACACAGAAGATAGTTGTAGCAGCAGATGGGTTTCCCTTCCTGAGGCACCTTCATGAATCCAGGATGGCAGCTTTCCACACCTGGAAGGAGGCAGAGTCTGGGCAGAGGGAGGAAGACCATCCAGAAAAAGATTTATGATTTAATTTCCAGGAATAGTGAAAAGAGAAAGGAGTTGATCTCCAGTTGAAGGCTTAGCTTTTGTAAATGTTTGTCAATCTATGTAGAGACTTCAACAATCTACTTTATTGCTTCCATTCCTTCTTTTCTATTTTTTTTTGTACATTTCTGTTTTTAATTTGGTTTCTAAGTTTACATGTTGAAATGATCATGGTAAATTTTAATGGATTATTTTTCTTTTGGGGAAATGAACAGGGATGGGATTCTACAGATTTGCACCTATTCGCTAGAACTGGTTATTAATATTCTAAGCAGTTTGGAGAACTGGTTGTTAGAAGAAATTACTGGCCTAATCCTGTAAGGAAGGCAGGAAGGAAACATTCTGGTGTTGCTTACAGAAACTGCCTCTCCGTTAACCCTTATTACATTCTTGGCAGGACTAGACTTCCAGTCTCAGGAACCTCTCTGAAGTTTTTTTCCCCCTCCTTTGCTGGTACTTTGCTTGTGTGGAGTGACCATTCAAAGTTACAATGGCCCTGAAAAAAGTGACTTATGGCAATTTTTCACACTTACGACTGTTGCAGCATCCCCACAGTCATGAGAGGCCAGGCGAGGAGATGCGTGCCTCGATGTGAGTGATATTGTGTTGGCCACACCCAGCCAGTCATATGACCACCAAGCCACACCCACCAGCTAAGCCACAATCACAGAAATGGTTGTTAAAAAATTTGAATCCCACCCTTGGAAATGAACCTGAGCCTAACCTGCCTGTTAGGTGAGGCTCTATTCAAAATTCAAGAAAGAAACCATTAGACTCCACTGTTACAGAGAAAAGGACTTTTCCTGGAAATCAAGTGGTAGCATCAAAAGAATTCTAGATCTGAGGCATTAGGCGTGAAAATCACATATACAAAGTGATGGCAATGTTCCCATCCACAATAGTTCAAACTGGCCATCCAATCTAAGATGTGTATAAGGTCATCTGGGGCATCTTCAAGTGGTGATTCAGACATCTGACCATTGACCTTGGCCTGGATAGATTAGATGCCACAGCTGTGACCTAGGCAAGTAAGCATAAACAAGAAAGTTTTCCCAAGTCTTCACCCACTCAAGCCTCCAGCATTCTCCCCCCCCTACAAAGCCCAATTTACCCTCCCCACCGTTACTGTAGCAGTTGGAAAGACAAGCAGAAGAAAGGTTCTTAAAGGCTGACACTGGCTCTAATGTATTTCTCTTCACAGAATAGTGAAACTTTTCTTAAATTATTAAGGATATATTCAGGGCTGGAATTCTACCAGTTTGGACCGGTCAGGTGAACCGGTCGTTATGGTGAACATTTGGCCCCACCCACCCACCCGTCCCCTTTTCCTGTGCTTTATTTCCTTGTTTTTGAGCACAGCTGATTCATGTGGCAGAGCAGTTTGCCGCGCATCAGCTGTTTTACTTACTGGAGATGCAGCAGAAGGTAAGTATTACAGCTAAAAATGGTCTTTTCTAAATGCTGTGCATGCGTGCGCGAAGTGCGTGCTCACCGGTTGTTACACTGGTTGAATTGCACTACTGGACATATTGATAGATCCTTGGTGCTGTCTGATCTTGGCAATTTTCTTGCAGATGTTTATTACCCAGCTAGGTATTCTGATAATGTTACTTAAAGGTGCAACTGCACTGGCTTGTTTTTCTTTGAAAACTTTTCACTTCTCAACTAAGAAGCTTCTTCAGATGTGATTGGATGGTGGGGAATGGAAGGATTTATATTTCTTGCAGACAGCTGGTCATTTGCATTCTTTTAGCAAACTGTTAAGTCCACCTGGAGGTTTATCTGTGTCCTCAGGGTCACCTGAGTGGTTTAAACAGGTGTGGAGCCTTCTTGGAACTGCTGAAAGGACTGTGTATTGTAGACTGGTATGTTACCTAGTTTGTGTAATGAAATGTCCGCAAGAAAATTACCAAGTTCAGAGATCATCAAGGACCCCTCATGTCAGTTCTGAGCTACAAATATTTTTCTTTATTGGTAAGGATATATTTCTCACAGAGAGTTAAATATCTAATCAAAGCATTGTTGCCTGTCTTAAAGGGTGTTTTATTTATTTAGTTTAGTTTGTCAAGCATGTATGAGAAAACAAGTATAAGTATAAACATAGCATATAAGTATAAAAAGGTATAGGTATATTCATAATAAATGGGTACGAATAAATGGGAACAGTGGAAAAGGGATGGTAGGCACATAGGTGTGCTTATGCATGCCCCCTTATAGACCTCTTGGGATTGGAGTGAGGTCCACCATAAACAGCTTAATGTTAAAAGTTTGGAGGTTTGAGGATGTAACAATGGAGTCAGGTAGTGAGCTCCAGGCATTGACCACAGTTGCTAAAGGCCCTGTCCCTCTGGCTGACGGACGCAAAATGTATGCATAAAGGACACAGCGGATGAGCAAAAATTCGGGGGTGGCTCCATCCATTGTCATCCGCTCCAAAAAGTGGTGAAAATTTGCATAAACAGAATGGAAAAGAACGGAAAAGAACGGACGTGAGTAGGATGTAGCGGGGATGTTAAACAGATATTCATAGGAAGCCTAGCAGATGGAAGCGGATGACAAATCTGCAGGGGTTCCAGGGGAGAATAGCGAAGCAGACGCATAGTGGATGACATGGATGCATCACGGACGCCTATAGGAAGCAAAGCAGATGCATAGCGGATGTATATCGGATGTAAAGTGTTCACTGCGCATGCGGGGAGTATGAATTGTATCAGCTCCACGGATATAAAAGGATGCAGCTTGCACACAGTCAGCATTCAGAGAAAAGACGTGTTGCCACATACATCTTCAAAGAATACCATGGTTCGTCAGTCAGGGAAGAAGAGAAAGCCGGTGCCTACTTGTGCCAACCCTGGCAAGAAGGACAGAACCACCATCCCACCCCCTGCCACTGACTCTGAAGCTGCTGGTGCTTCTCCTGCTGATGCTGGTGCTGCTGGTGTTGCTGCTGGTGCTGCTGGTGCTGGTGCTGCTGCTACTGCTACTGCTGCTGCTGTGGTGGACCAGTCCCAAGGCCCTCAAAGCCCTGCTGCTCAAGCCCCTGAAGGCCCTACTGCTCAAGCCCCTGAAGGCCCTGCTGCTGAATGCCCTGCCAGAAGAAGGAAGAGGCAAGGGAAGGAGAGGGGAGAGAGGAAACAGTACACCATTTCTGAGGAGCATAAGGAGGAGGTGCTGGAATGGCTGACGGAGAACGTGTACCTGTGGAGAAAGGGCCACAGACTGTATCAGGACACCAAAAAGAAGCAAGCAGCTTGGAGAGACAAGGCAGAGAGCCTGGGCTACACTGCAGATGTACTCCTGGGATGGTGGAAGCACATGCACACCTGGTATGGCAAGCTGCACCTGAAGAAATCTGGCCAGGCCACTGTCAAGCTCACTGACCAGGAGATGTACATCATGGCCAAGTGCAGCTTCCTGGAGGGTGAGGTCCGCCACCGAGGAGCAGCCCCTCTGACACACCTCTCCCTCAGACAGCCCACAGACAGCCAGTCCTCTTCCAGCCAGGAGCCAGCTGCCCTGTCCAGGCAGGTGTCTTCAGAGGGCCCCATGGCAGAGACCCCCCCCGACAGCTGCACTCCCCATGCCGGAGGACTTGGAGGATGATGCCTTGCTGTCACAAATGGAGGAAGAAGCGGTAGCCACCAGAGAGCAATGCACCCCCACCCCCAGCTCCACAGGATGCAGGCAGAGAGGCAGACTGGAGGGCCAGAGCCACACTGTCCTGTTGGAGATCAGGGACACAATGAGGAACAGCACAGAACTTCTCTCTCAGCTGGTCCACTTGGACAGAGGATCCTCCAGCCGCCACACTTTCATCACCTACGTGAGCCACACCTTGAGGGATATGCCTGAGGCCCAGTACCAGGTGATGAAGGAAAAGATCACAGCACTTCTGCACAACCCTCAAGGCCTAGCTGAACCTGCTCCGACCCAGTCTAGGTCTGCTCCTCCACCCCAGGCGATGTCACAGCCCTTCCACTGCTTTCAACAGCCTCTCACCTACCAAGGCCACGACTACCAGGACTTCCCACAGCAAAAACAGACCTTCCCAGTACAGGCCCAGGTTCATCGCACGCCACAGATGCCACACCTCACCCAGCTGCAGACCAGACAGCCCCACTTCACTCCTCCTTCCTCCACCCCACAGCCAAGTTCATCAATGGACAATCTGTCATCAGTCTTGTGCCTGACATCCCAGGTACTTGATGAAGGGCCTCTCAACCTCACGGGGACTGAGTCAGCTCTCTGAGAGCTTACTGAACACACCATCCCCTGTTGTACTCTCGGGGCCAAGCACCCCAATGGCACCTCAGACCAGCACTCCAGCCACAGCCACCTCCACAGTCCCTGGCTGCTTGACAGCTGAGACCATGGACATACCTCAGAGTGACTGACAATAGTGCCAGAGACTGAGTTGTTACCTGTTAACTTTATCTTTGCTTAAGATACTTTACTTGGTTCATTTTGCTTTTTTAACAAAGTCATACAGTTATTAAGACAGTTATTAATAAAGGTTATCTTTGCTTCACACACTTGGTTCATTTTATTTACTTAATAAAGTGTTGGTGAAAACTTTGAAAAAATGGTTAAGCCTTTGCATGCTTGTGGGATAGGTGAGGATAGTTGTAGGATTGGTAAGGATAGTTGTGGGATAGGTAAGGATAGTTGTGGGATGTGTAAGGATAGTTGTGGGATGTGTAAGGATAGTTGTGGGATAGGTAAGGATAGCTATGGGATAGATAAACCTCCAGTGCAAGCATAGTGGGACTGTATGGTCCACCCTCCCAGCTGCCACACATATGGCCCTTTTTAATAATAACAATTTATTCATTGATCAACACATTTCAAAATAAACAAAGCACTTTATTAATGTCCTATTCATTGTAGGACCACTCAACATACATGGCACAATCTCATCAGTGTTATGAGACAGGCTGAAGGAAGCATCCATTAACCATCATCCTGTCTTGCCACTCCATTGCTCCAGCTGGGGAGTTGCACCAGTGTTTCAGGAGGTTGCGCTGCTTGTTCCCTTCATGTGAAGCTCTGTTGGAGCCTTGTACATCCACAGTGTCTATCAGGTTTCGTCCTTGCCTCCATTCACCAGGCTCCATGTCCCCATTGCCTTGTTGACGGTCCACAAGCCTGTTCTGCAACACTGGGTAGCGGGTGCGCATGAGATTTTGCAGGATGCAGCAAGCTTCCACGATGCTCCTCACAGTCTGTGGGTGATGCTGCATGGTGGTGAGAAGTACCTGGAACCTGTTGGCCAGGATGCCAAAGGCATTCTCCACCACCCGTCTTGCCCTGGACAGCCTGTACTTGAATATCCTCTCTTCAAGGGTGAGGTATCTTGAAGGGTAGGGATTCATGAGGTAGGTTCTGAGGGAGAAGACGTCATCACCCACGATGAAGTAGGGCACATCTTGTGTGTCATTGGGTAGGGGGTCTGGATCTGGAAAACCCATGATGAGGTTGCGTTCCAGCCCATCCTTGAGGTCACTGGTGTTGTATACCTGGCTATCTGAAGCTGACCCGTTACCTGAAGCATCGATGTACATGAATTTGTAGTCAGCATCAACCAATGGCAAAGAGGATTACACTGAAGAAGCCCTTGTAGTTGTAATAAGAGGACCCTGAGTTGGCTGGAGCTTTGCCGGCCACGTGCTTCCCATCTATGGCTGCAACGGTGTGGGGAAAGTTCCACCTCTGATACCACTCTTCTGCAACTTTCCTCCAGCTTTCTTCAGTGGTGGGATACTGGAGGAGCTCCTCCACGTATTCTTCAATGATGGCCTGCACCACTTCCCTGACCACTTTGCTGATGGTGTTGTGTGGCACCCTCCAGGCATACTGCATGTTTCTGTACGTGGTCCCAGAGGCCAGGTGGTGCAGAGTCAGTGCCACCTTCAGTCCACGGTCCAGGCTGGGATGAAAGTTGGTGTTTGCCTTGGTCAACCTGGGTCTCAGACGCTCCACAATGTCATCAAACATGGCTGGTTGCATCCTCATGAAGTGCTGGAATGCACAAGGGTCTTCATTTCTCAGCTCCACCATCAGTTTGTCAGACAGTCCAAATTTCACTGTTCTCCTGATCCATCATCGGACCCACACAGCTCTTGAGCGTCTCCTTCTTCTCCTTGCATAGAAAAGTTGAAACAGTCTGAACAGGGCTTGGTTCTGGTGTTGAATGTTCGCAGCTACCATAAGGACTGTATTTTGATCCATGGTGGAGATCAGTGGATGATGTGGAAGAGCAAGACCAAGGGTGAAGAGGTCTGTACACCACGGCTGCTGGACTGATACTGAGATCCAGGTGATTTCCTCCCCCTTTTTATAGGAAATATCAGTTTTCCACTAGGTGTCCTTCCACATACTCTAGGCATCCTCCAGACATCCTAAATATCCGAGATAGATCTCATATATAAATGTTTTGTCCATTTTAATGCTTTATATACGAGATGCATCCGCTTACATCCTTTCTATTTCCATGCTACTAACGCTGTGTGGACGTTCCGTGTACCTTTCGCTTCCTCCCTCTTTCCATTTTCAGCCGCAGCGGATGTGAGTTGTGAGAATGTCCAGAGGATGCTGAGAGGATACAGCGGACGTTTAACGGATGACAACGGACATAGAACGTTTGTTGCTCATATATGCCGTGGATGTACATCGTATGCGGCGGGAAGTTCATCCGTTCACAAAGTTTTGTGCAGCTCAAAACTTCTTTCGCAGATGATATCTCAGTGGATGGATGCTCGATGGATAGAGCATATGAAACACGTATGCAGTGAGTACACAATGGATGCATCGCGTTTTCCAATGGATGGCAAGCTTTTTTGTCTGTTTTACATCCTCTTTGCATCCGTTGGTGCAGTGGGACATGGGCTTTAAGTGTTATAATTTTAGGGGAAAGATATAAATGTGTCATACTCCAATCAGTGATTACAGGAGAAATTTTGTTTTCATGAGAAAAGATAATAGACAGCTGAATCAGGACAGACAAAGAATATAAGTACAATGATTTGAATTGAGATGAAATAAATAAAATAAAATTAAAAATGTTAAAAGAGGAGAGATGCTGTATAGAAAATGTAGAATGGTAATAAGATATGGAATGGTATATAAAAATGAGCATGAACTTGAATTTGTGTCTGCATGAAGAGATTTAACCCGGGATCAGGCTGCTTTCAAAAAAGATGTTTTATGTTTTTATGTTCTATGTTTTGTTTGTTTATGTTTGTTTTTGAAAATCAATAAAATTTTCAAAAACAACAACAACAAAAAAACAAAAGCTGCACAATTAAAATGTATCTTCTCAGCAAAGAATCACCTGTGGCATTTTGTAGGTGCCCAACATGGATGATATCTGGATGGAGAAACCAGTCTCAGCCACTGTGTTTCTCAGCCTCCCACAACTATAGTATACATTGGCCTCCCCATCCGAAAGCAGGTCCAGCAAAGCATCTGAAGTCTTCCCTGCGTTGAAATAATTTTCATAGATATTGTAACCAGAGTGATATTGGGCAAGAAATAGGATTCTCGGTTAATCTCCTGGATAGCAAAAATGAAGGAAAGGATTTTCCAGTATTGTGTCAATGTTATCCTGAAAAGATAATGCATTAGTCAATGAAATTAACATTTTATTGATTCTGGTTTTACAAAATTACTTCTGATTTGACTTTGCCTAAGAATTCTGAATGAGTGAAAGCAGTTCTGAAATGATATAACATGAAACTAATAAGGGAGAAGGCGGAGCTTCGTCTCGGTGCTACAGCTGAGATCTCAGGGCTCTGAGATCTCAGCTGATATTTTCGCCCCTGGTCGGTCCTAATGGACCTAAACCGTCCCGTAGAGACGGGGATTGTGAAGGGCACAGTCCCAGGATCCCAGAGATATCGCAAATCTCTGGTTTGATCTGGGAGAAGCCCTTTTGCTGGCGGTGGAAAGGCAGCCTTCAAAGCTGCTGAAGTCGGGACAGCTCCGAAAAGAAAGTGGCTGGAGCGAGCGTGTGTCGGTTGGGTGAGAAACTTCTTTTGTATTGCAAATTGGTTGAGACCTGAAAGGATATCCTGAACAAAGAAGAAACCTGTGGCTTTATTTTTGTCTGACTGGAATCTGGTTGAGCGGCGTTTTTTAAGTGATGTCAAATTGAGGCTTGGATTCTTTCCTTACTACTTCTTTTTCTGAGGACTTTAATGTGATTTTGTAGGTAACCAGATTGAATTTTTTCTTATATATATTTTTATGCTTCTTTTGATTTTTTAATTTTCTTTAGGATAGAGGCCCCCTTTGTTTTTTTTTTTCTTTTCCTCTGAGTTTTGTATACATTACTCTTTTTTCTGGCTGGGGGGGAAAAAGTATTAAGAGATCTTGCAACACTGCCAACTAGAGGCTTGAAAGTACTTTATTTGAATTGGGGAGAAATGTATAAACACTCCTTCTCAAGGACATTTTAATATGATAAGATGAGGGAGAGCACAGAAAAATATTATTACAGGTGTTTTCCTGGACTCTTATCAATATTTCAACACTTGAGGCTTGGCTTTGAAGCTGCTGGAGAAGAGAGTCATAATAAGAGCCTTGGATAAATAAATAAAGTAGTGTGAGTTGTCTATATATATATATATATATATACTTGTGAAATCTCTACTCGCCAACTTTTTTGTACATTTCAATTCTAGTAATATTTTTATTTTTTCTTTTTATTTTATCCTTTTTCTTCTTTGGTTTTGGGCTTTTTTACTATTGGATTTTTCCATTTTGGATCATAATTGGCTACTCTATCAGATGGATTGAAGGTCAAAAAGAATTTGAAGTTTTTTGAAGCATTAAAATGAAAAAAAAAGTGAGAAAAAGAAGAAAGTGTTAAATGAAATAGACTGTGTATTTGGATTGCTTGGTGACTTTGGGACTTTTGGAAATTCTTATTTGAATGATTAAAATCATTTGGGTCGTTTAAATTTTTTTTTTTTTACAATGGCATTACTTATGGATGAACTGAAAATGGAATTTATAAAATATAATCAAGAGAAACAAGAAGGGAAGGATTCTTTTGGCTCTATTTTTCATTTTTTAGAAATGGCAATTTCTACATATGAGAAACTACAAGAACAAGAAGATTGGGATGAAGAAGAAACCATCCTTAATGAACAAGCAACTTTATTTGGGGAAGAAAGGGGAAAGAGGAGAAAGAGAATGGAGAATTTAAGACTTAAAAAAACAACCAAAAAAGGGAAAAACAAGGTGAAAAGTGGACACAATATCAGAAGGCAACAGAAAAGAGGAATACACAAGAGGGTGGAGATTAAGAGACAAGGGGGTAAAAAGGGTAGAGGGGAGAAACAAGGGAGGAAAGAAGGGAAGAGAAGCTACAAAGGTTTGAAACTAGATGTAAAGAAACAGATTTTATTTAGAGATAATGGGTAAACATATAACTGAAAAAGAGATTCTGCAAAGGTACATAAGATTGTGTTGTTGTATCTGTATTTGAAATAATGTTAGAAAATTGGAATAATATATGATTATAAAATGGGACAAAATATTTAATGTAACTTAGCGAAAATTTTTTTTTTAAATAAAATAAATGAAATTAAATATGAGAGAATTGAATTAAAGAAAGTAACTAAGCAAAATCTATAAGTGTTCCCATAGAAGTATGATATTTATTTAGAAAGGATTGTGTAAAATGTTTAAGACTTAAATGAATATTAATTTTAATGATATAATTTCAATTTCAATTGCTATGGATTGTTGTTTTAATTATATTATATATTTAA
>BLBF01012991.1:0-10382 GCA_015471245.1 Laticauda colubrina | reverse complement strand
CACTTCACTTTCAGTAAAAGATATCTTTTCTCTAAACTAAAGAGTCTTAGTATTTCTTTCCTGGATTTTGAATGGAGCTCCGCCTGACATTATTCTAAATCTCATCCACTTGCCCACCCAGAGAGAATACCCAATTTTCTTCTGAGGGGGCCTGGACATCATGTCATCTTCAAATAGTGACCAGGAGGATCTGGGAGCCATTGGAGGCCAAGATTCTTTGCTGGTGCAGGAAGCCCAATCGCTAGCAGAGCTCAGTCTGGAAGAGGATCCAGCTGTGAAGCCCAGATGGTCGATGGGAGTTGTTTGGAAAGATCCGGAGAAGGACCCCCCCCCCTGGGGTCACAACTACCCCCCGGCGTGGAAAAGAGGAACCTTGGCAAGAGAAGGAAAAGAGGGAACTCTTGCTGGATCAAGCCAGGAAACTCCTTTGAACAATCTCAAGCTCCACAAAGGTATGAAGGGGGAGGGGAAGTAGCCCCAGCCAGAAGAAGCAGAGCGGCTCCCTCTCCCATAAATCAACCCGATCCAGCAGCAGCCCCAGGGCCTTCAGCGGGAGGTGTGATTCCTAGAAGGCGTAGAGCTCCTAGGCTGCCTCCGTTAGAAGTAAAATACGGAAGGGATCCCAAAGCCTTGGGATTTTTCCTAGCTCAAGTTTGGAGCCATATGGAGGAGTATGGGGAGGAGTTTCCCTCAGAAGCAGCCAAAGTGAGGTGTGTTACCAGGGCTCTGGAGGGAATAGTGGCAGAGTGGATGGTGTCTTTGCATAATGATAATGCTCCACAGTTGCTGAATTATAACCTATTTATGGCTGCACTGCAGGCTAGGTTTGAGGACCCACTGGCGGAGCGCAAGGCCCAAATTAGGATGAAAACCATAAAACAGGGCTGGAGGTCTGTGGCTGATTACACCCAAGAATTTAGACAGTTAGCAGGCCATTTCCGAGGCTGGCCCCAAGAAGCCCTGATAGAACTGTTTAAAGATGGTTTAAATGAAGATGTGTACCAGAGATGCACTGCTAGAAGAGACCCCAATGACTTGCAGATGTGGTACTTGCTGGCAGAGGAAGTGGAGATTGATTTAATCCGAAGTAAACGGCAGGGAGGTTATGGGTGGAGCAGGTTTTCCCCCTCTCGCCCTCAAGAGGCTCCTAAACCTCAGAAGGGAGGAGTGGTGGCAAGACCCAACCCCTCGGCCTGCTTTCGATGTGGGAAAGAAGGTCACCGGGCTGTGAACTGCAGAGTCAAGTTGGAGCCAAAGGGGGCTCCAAAGGAAGGAAAGAAACCTGAAAAGTCCCCAGCGAAGCCTCGCGAAACAGCACTAAAGTCGAAAGAGACAGCAGAGGTCGCCCCTCCCGCAGGAGAGGAATCAGAAGCCCCAGTGACCCCTGAGGAGGAGGATTCTGACTCGGAAGATGACTTCCTGGTAAGTCCAAGCGTGGGCCCTATGACCATTCCAGTGAAATTGAAGGTACCCAATTCAGGGGTCGAAGGGGAAATGCTAGCCCTGTTAGATTCTGGGTGCACCAGGTGTATAATAAACACGGAAGTAGTGAAGAAAATGGGCCTAAAGCTAAAACCTTTGAAGATGCCCATTTCCTTTTGCCAACTAGATGGATCAGTGGCCGGAGGTTGCCCTGCACGTTTTGTCACGGAACCTATAGAAATGATCATGGGAGAGCATGATGAGACCTTGTGTTTTATTGTGGTCCCTGGGATGGAGCAACCATTAATACTGGGATTGCCCTGGCTCCGGAAATTGAACCCCCAGTTTAACTGGAGAAAGGGGTTGTTGCGCATATGCACAAAGCAGCGATCGGGAGAAGGGGCCAGATCTCAGCCGAAGCCTGGGGGCCTAATTGAAATAGCTTCCACACGTACTGAGCCCGTGAAAGATTAGGAGAAAATTCCCAAAGAGTATTGGGATTTAAAAGAAGTGTTCAGTGAGAAGGCCTCGGATGAGCTTCCGCCTCACTTGCCAACAGACTGTGCTATTGAGATTTTGCCTGGGGTGAAGCTCCCAAAACCAAAGTTGTACTCAATGACCCCACGGGAATTGGAAGAGCTAAGATTGTTTATTGATAAAAATTTGGAACGTGGTTTCATTCAACCTGCTCGACCCTGGGTAGCGGCCCCAGTGTTGTTCCGTGAAAAGAAAGATGGTTCCAAACGCTTGGTGGTGGATTACAGAAATTTGAACGCTATTTCTGTGGAAAACGTGTACCCCCTTCCTTTAATGAAGGACATGTTGGCCCATTTAGCGAAGGGAAAGATCTTTACGAAGTTGGATTTGAGAGAAGCATACTACCGGATTTGAATTAAGGAAGGGGATGAGTGGAAGACCGCTTTTAACTGCCCGATGGGTTGCTTCCAATTCAACGTTCTTCCTTTTGGTTTACAAGGGCCCCAGCTGTATTCATGCAAATGATCAATCAAGTGTTACATGAACATTTATATAGGAGGGTTTTGGTTTATCTTGATGATATCCTTATCTATACGGAGACCCTGGATGAACATGTGAAGTTAGTGC
Source organism: Laticauda colubrina (assembly GCA_015471245.1). Lineage (NCBI taxonomy): Eukaryota > Metazoa > Chordata > Lepidosauria > Squamata > Elapidae > Laticauda > Laticauda colubrina. The sequence goes on along the minus strand of BLBF01012991.1, from coordinate 7,856 downwards.
AGTCGATTTTACAGAAACTGTGTGCTGCTAAGTTGTATGCTAAATTGTCAAAGTGTGAATTCCACCAAGACAAAATTGACTATTTGGGATATTGCATTTCATCCGAAGGCATAGAGATGGATCCAGAGAAGGTGCATGCCGTTCTGGAGTGGGCTCCACCATGCACCAGAAAACAACTTCAAAGCTTTTTGGGATTTGCAAATTTTTATCGGCAATTCATCCCGACGTTTGCTAAGACAGAAATGCCCATCACAAATCTCTTGAAAACAAAAGGGGAGGTGAAGCCAAGGCCAGGAAAGCAGCTGGAGTGGTCCATGGAGTGCCAAGCCACTTTTGAAAAGCTAAAATGACTGTTTGCTGCAGAACCAGTGCTGAAACACCCGGATATGGACACTCCTTTCGTGATTCAAGCCGATGCAAGTGATGTGGCTATTGGAGCGGTATTACTTCAAATCAACGAGAAAGGGACCTTACAGCCTTGTGCATATACCTCCCGTAAGCTGTCTAAAACAGAGAGAAGATGGGCCGTCTGGGAGAAAGAAGCTTTTGCAGTTCGTTGGGCCTTGCTGACCTGGAGACATTTCCTGGAAGGAGCAAAACACCCGTTTGAGGTATGGACTGATCATAAGAATCTGGAAGCCTTAAAAACACCCAGGAAGCTGTCCGCTAAACAAGTTCGCTGGGGCCAGTACTTCAAGCTATTCAATTTCTCATTGAAGTACATTCCAGGCGGGAAGAACTTCATGGCGGATGCTCTCTCTAGACTACCTCAATATAATAGTATGCACCAGGAGGTGATAAGCCCAATTGTCTCAGCCAAACACCTAGCTGTCCCAGTGGTCACCAGAGCCCTAAGGAAGAACCAAGAAGTGGTTTTATCGAATGACCTCACCGACCAATTAAAAGAAGCTTTAAAACTGGACCAATGGTTCCTGGCTCATTCAAGTGACTATACAATTAGAGATGGTTTGGCTTGGGTGGGGGCCAAGTTGTATGTGCCACAGGTACTGAGGAGCCGAATACTACAACAGGCTCATGATTCTAAAGCAGCTGGCCATTTCGGATTTGTGAAGACCTTACATCTGGTTAAGCGGCAATTCTGGTGGCCTACTTTAAAGAAGGACATTGAAGCTTATGTAGCTAGCTGTCCAATTTGTGCTTCGGCAAAGAGACCTCCTGGTAAGCCAGTAGGATTTTTACAAAATGTAGCTAGACCAACGGCTCCCTGGAAGGAAATCTCTATGGACTTTATAGTAGAATTACCCAAAAGTGGTGGAAACACGGTCATCTGGGTAGTGACTGATTTGTTTTCCAAACAAGGACATTGCATACCTTGTTCCAAGATTCCCTCTGCTAAGATGCTGGCTAAACTATATCACATATCTATAGGTTACATGGCGTCCCGGAACGCATAATCTCTGATAGAGGGGTCCAATTTACCTCAAATTTTTGGAAAGAGTTCCTGAAGTTAATAGGCTCCGCCCAGGGGCTAAGCTACGCCCACCCCCCCCAAACCAATGGGGCCTGTGAGAGGACTAACGCAGTGTTAGAACAATATCTCAGATGTTACATAAATTATCAACAAGATAACTGGTCCGAATTACTACCATTTGCTGAAGTGGCATATAACAACTCCGTACACAGGAGTACTGGATTTACTCCATTTAAAGTGGCTTCGGGACAAGATTTCGTTCCCATACCTGAACTTCCTCGTGAAAAACCTAACATCCATTCGTTGGATGAATGGATAACTCAACTCCAACTTAACTGGCCAGTAACACACAAAGCATTAGATGAGGCCCATCAAGCTCATAAGAAATTTGCAGACAAGAAAAGATCCCCACAGAAAGAATATAAAGTGGGCGACAAGGTTTTCCTGTCCACCAGATACCTGCAGACCACTCAAAAGTCAAAGAAGCTTGGTCCATTCACAATTGAACAGATTATAAATCCTGTAACAGTCCAGCTGAACTTACCCAAAACTCTTCGACGAATTCATCCGGTTTTCCATGTTAGTTTGATAAAACCTGAGCGTAGTTCTGACTTAAGGCCCATTCAGGCTGACCCTCCCATACCAATATTGATTGAAGGCGAACAACATTTTGAAGTTAAAGAAATTCTGGACTCTCGCAAATGGAGGGGTCAACTCCAGTATCTTGTAGCCTGGAAACATTTCCCTTCTTCACAAGCCGAATGGGTTAACGAAACCGATGTTAAAGCCCCTAAGTTGATCAAAGCATTTCGTTCCAAGTATCCTGATAAGCCTTAGGAGTGTATTGTTTTGTAATTGTTTAATGATTAATAATTGTCTTTATATTTTCTCCTCTCTCTCTTCTAGGACTGATGATTTTTCCTTTTCTAGGAGGGCCGAATGTCAGCCTTCAAGATCTGCTATTGCTTTGCATCTTTTCGACTGCCATAAGTAATGGGGGGGAAGAGGGGAGGTAGGAATAAGTTGGGGAAGTGAGCTGGAGGTGTTACATTCGTCTGTTGTATAAATGGGAGGGGGGAGCATAAAATAGAGTTAGGTTTCTATTTCTCGCTTAGCTTTCTTCTCTCTGCGCAACTGCAACCCGTTATCAAAATATGCCCAGGTCAACGGACAGAGGCCTCATCATCACCTGAAGATGCCACATGATCATATCCACAACTTCTAATTGGAAGTGTCATTTGAACTATTGGGGGTGGGAACATTTCCATCACGTTCTATATGTGAATTGCGCACCTAATTTCTCAGATTCAGAATTCTTTGGTTGCTACCACTTCACTTTCAGTAAAAGATATCTTTTCTCTAAACTAAAGAGTCTAAGTATTTCTTTCCTGGATTTTGAATGGAGCTCCGCCTGACACAGGTATTCTTTGATGATGGCCTGCACCACTTGTCTGACCACAATGCTGATGGTGTTGTGTGGCACCCTCCAGCCGTACTGCATGCTTCTGTAGGTGGTCCCTGAGGCCAGGTGGCGCAGAGTCAGTGCCACCTTGAGCCCAGGGTCTAGGCTGGGGCGGAATTTGGTGCTCTGCTTGGTCAACCTGGGTGTCAGCCACTGCACAACTTCATCAAACATGGCTGGAGGCATCCTCATGAAGTTCTGGAATGCACAAGTGTCTTTGTTCCTGAGCTCCACCATGAGCTTGTTGTACAGTCCGTAATCTGCTCTTCTCCCGATCCATCTTCGGACCCAGACGCTTCTTGGCCGCCTCCTTTTCTTCCCGTAGTAGAGTTCACAGAGCCTGTAGATGGCTTCGCACTGTTGCAGAATGATGGTGGCTACCAAAAGGAGTTTGTTACGATCCATGGTGGACATGACTGGATGCTGTGGAAGAGCAAGAGGCAGATAAAGGCTGCAGAGGTCTGCACAGCAGGGCTGCTGGTCTGAAAGTGAGATCCAGGTGAGTTGTTCCCCCTTTTTATAGGCAATATAGGTTTTCTAGTATGTGTCCCTTTGCATCCTCTAGGCATCCTCTAGACATCCTTAATATCCGAGATAGGTCCCCTCTGCGAACATTTTTTCCGTTTTAAATGCTTTCTATGCGTGCTGCATCTGCTTTCATCCTTTCTCCGTCTGTGCTACTAACGCTGCGCGTCCGTTCCACTTCCTCCCTGTGTCCGTTTACCGCTGAAACGGATGCGAGTTGCGCGGATGCACAGCGGATTCCTAGCGGATATAGTGGATGTGTAACAGATGCAGAATGGATGTCCCCCGTATGCCTAGCGGATGCAGAACGGACGTGTAGGATATATTTTCCACTCAAAAGTTTTGAGCAGCTCAAAATCTTTTGAGCCAATGAAATGTCAATAGACGGATGCTGGACGGATAGAGAGGAAGCAAAATGGAGGCAGTGAGTACAGAATGGAAGCATCGTGTTAACCAACGGATGGCAAGTGTCTTTCTCCGTTTTACATCCTCTTTCCATCCGTTGGTGCAGTGTCACAGGGGCTTTAGCAGCTATTAGTTTAGATAACTATTTGTTTGTTTGCTTACTGCATTTATATGACTACCCAAAAGTTGGGATTTTGTATGGAGTATATAAATGAAAAATAAAAATTGATATAAATACATACATATCCAATATTAACAAAAAGTAATGATCAATACATACCAACACAATCTTATTTCGATGTCATTAATTCATTTTACATGACCTTAAATACCACCAGTAATTGGATTAAAACAATGAGTAGGTGGGTTGAGTAGAAGACCTCCAAAGTCTCTTTCAATTCTATTATTCTGTTATTCATTTAATTTTAGATGTAATTGCCTGTGCTATATCATTGGTCTGATCCCCCTTCCTTTGGGTATGTATGTATTCATGTCAATTTTTATTTTTCATTTATGTGCAAAGTTCATGGGGCAACTCTGTAGACAAAAATGGACATTGCTGTCCACCCACCAAATAGCATGGAGGGATCCTTTTAGAGGGTCTTTGGAGCACTTGGAGGTTTATCTGTGTCCTCAGAGTGATTTTTTCCTCTGGAAAAAGTCCACTCTGACTCCCACACCATTCAAAGGGTGTCCATCCCAAATTGTATGGCTAAAAGTCTGTAGAGATTCTTAGTCATCCAGGTCATGTTTGTCCCAAAGGTAACTTTTTTTTTTAAGGAGGCAACTGGATTTTCTAGTGTTTTCTTTTGAAGATGTATCACTTCTCATCCAAGAAGCTTCTTAAACTCTGACAGGATGGTGGGGAATGGAAAGATGAGCCACGGTGGCACAGTGGTTAGAATGCAGTACTGCAGGCTACTTCTGCTGCCTGCAATTTGGCAGTTCAAATCTCACCAGGCTCATGATTGACTCAGTGTTCCATCCTTCCGAGGTGGGTAAAATGAGGACTCAGATTGTTGGAGGCAATATGCTGCCTCTCTAAACCACTTAGAGAAGGCTGTAAAGCACTGTGAAGTGGTATAAAAGTCTAAGTGCTATTGCTATTTATATTCCTTGCAGACAGCTGGTAATTTGTATCCTTTTAGAGCAGGGGTGTCAAACTCACATCACAGTGGCATCACATGACCTATTAGGACTTTTTTCCCCTTTGCAAAACTGGGTGTGGGTGTAGCCGGTGCATGAGGCATCCAGCCCACAAGCTGGGAGTTTGACAGCCCTGTTATAGAGGGTTGTTGTCTGTGTCCTCAGAGACACCTTCATAGTGCTCCTGGTTCCTGTAGTTTGCAATTTTCTCCTCTATCCTGTAAGAGCTGAAGAAGCTTCTTGGATGAGAAGCAAAACGTCTTCAAAGGAAAAAACAGGAATGTCCTGAAAATCCACCTTTGGAACACCCAAGACCTGAATGACTGAGAATCTCTCCAGACTTATAGGCTAGAATTAAAACTGAAAGCATGGGAGGGGGAGAGAGAGATCGAGATCGAGATCGAGAAAGGAAAGAGGTACATATAGTAATATATCCATAGCATGAGACAAAAGGAATCCTTATGGATGAGAGAGCAGGGAAGGATGAATTAAGTTACCACCTTCTTGCTGTGGATACTGATATCCATCTTTTTATACAAAGGTATTCCCACATTTCCATTGGATTTTTGAAGGAAATTTTCTACTTTTTCTGTGTGTTTCTTATGCTAATCCTGGCTCTGTTTGTGACCTAGGCTTCCCCAAAAAGCACTAAGTAGACTCTTTGTCCTGGCAAAACCCCTTTTATTAAATGAAGGTGAATTTCTTGCATTCACATTCAACCAAAAGCCTGGCACACAGTCTTTCATGGTGTAATTAGGAGCACAGACATTATCTAACTTGGAGAGCTGCCAAGTAAATATTTTCAAACACAGTGCTGACAAGGAAGGGCTCAGCACAGAGTCTCTGAGATGCACAGACCTATCTTTACACTGCTGCAACAAACTAATTGTTTCCTGCAAACATCCCCTCCCCTTTGCTCCTCTTTTAATCCCTATGGGAGGGGCCATTCACCATCCACATGTGGCTTTACTTCCACATCAACCCTTAGTTCGTAATTGTTCTTTTCTTTTGGCAGCTCTGCACATATTCAGGCTGGGAACTGGCTCCATCTGCCCCCCCACCTCACTGCTGTTCATCTCTGAATGCAGCTGACAACTGTCAGACTGTCCTGGCCTCATCTCTGTCTCTGACTCAGAGCCCTCATCCCAGCTTTCCTCACCCTCCAGGACAGGCCCATGTTCCTCCCCAACCTCCTCACTGTTTAACTCTGCTGCCAGTTCTGCTAGTCACTGGTGAGCCACAACAGGTTGCCTTTGTATATTGAGTTGTACTGCAGAGTTTCAGACCCTAGAACAATTGGGAGAGAGGAGTTAAAGTATGTCATAGTTCACCACGGAAAAAGATCTGTAACCAACTGGTAATAAACATTAAATTAAATAAATACAATCTAAAAATGGCAAGTATGACCAAAACCTTGTATGATGTATAACTCTTTACTTGTGGTGGGTGAAAAACATCTTTCATCCTTTCCACATCAATTTCTTCTTCCTTTTGAGAACACTTTCCTGCTTGAGTACAAAGATGAATATCTTTTAAAAAAAAAATCATAAGGCCTCTCAGAAAGGAATTGGATTTAGTAATCATCTTTCTCCATTCCATTTTTGGATTTTCACTTTTTCCATTCTCAAGACATTTTTCATTGTTATTTTTTGCCTTTCCTCAGATTAATTACTGCAAAGGTAGAGAAGAATCAGTAATTATGGCTTCTTTCATTTTCCACATCCTTTGAGGGCTTCAGTCTTCCTCCCTTTGCCATTATAAACTATTGACCTACATGATTTCAAATTTCAATAAAAGTTTACACATTTCAGCAATTATATGTTCATTATCTCTTCAAGTTCTATTTCAAACTCAGTCTAACAAAAAATAACAGTAAAAAAAGGATGATAATGGACTAAAACTTTTGGTTATAATATACAAATGGAACAACTAAGTGGCTAAACAGACTGAAATTTACATTATGCAATAATTCTAAGATAATTTTTACAAAATGATGTATTACTGGTATAATTATCTAAAATGTATAAAAGTACTTTAAATTTATGTTGGAAACATGAGCAACATAAAAGGACATTTTACCATATTTGTGGACATATAAAAAATGGACACAGAAACATACATTAATTCAGAAAAATCCATATATATATGGCTCCCAACCAATCAGAATGGACCAGCTTCAAATTTAAAACCAGGAGCTGTAAGACCCATATCCATACAGAAGCCTGATGAGGAGAGATGAGATTCTGCTGAAACGTTGCTACAACTTTAACAGAACTACAATGACGTGGGATAATACCCGAAGGAAGCTAAACAGCACACATGTAAGTACCTGCGAAAGCCTAAGAAAACAAATATCTGACCTCTATGGGGAGGAAATAAACAGCCAGATCAAAAGCTATGAGAAGCTGGAAGTTAAAAGAGCAGGAATACTATGTGACCTAAAATTCCTATGCAGCTGCAGAGACAACAATGTAACACCAACCTGCTTCAAATTAACATTTCATAAGAACACAGCAGCTACCAAACGTATCCTGAAAAGGACAGAGATATCTCTACTCAGAAATGAAGTTCACAGTAAAAGATTCCAATTAGATCAGTTAAACAAAGATTTGCTAGCACTACACCTGGAATTGAGCAGCAAAATCCACCCTCTACTTTGGGATAAGATCAAACAACTTACAACTTGGAGAGCTGAAACTGAAAATACTTATAAAAATGATAAACTCTCAAAAAAACTGAAAAAATTAGAAAATGACAAGAAAATTCCCAATAACCCACCACAACACCTGAAACAACTAGTATACAACGTTTCCAACAGAGAACTCAACAAAACAGAAACAGATGTCCTATCCAAAGGATTCAATTATGCCATAGCACCCAAAAAAA
>BLBF01012984.1:0-14755 GCA_015471245.1 Laticauda colubrina | reverse complement strand
GAGGATCTTCAACTACAGGCTGTCCAGGGCAAGGCGGGTGGTGGAGAATGCCTTTGGCATCCTGGCCAACAGGTTCCAGGTACTTCTCACCACCATGCAGCATCGCCCAGAGACCGTGAGGAGGATCGTGGAAGCTTGCTGCATCCTGCACAATCTCATGCGCACCCGCTACCCAGTGTTGCAGAACAGGCTTCTGGACCATCAACAAGGCAATGGGGACATGGAGCCTGGTGAATGGAGGCAAGGGAGAAACCTGATAGACACTGTGGATGTGCAAGGCCCCAACAGAGCTTCACGTGAAGGGAAGAAGCAGCACAACCTCCTGAAACACTGGTGCAACTCCCCAGCTGGAGCAGTGGAGTGGCAAGACAGGATGGTAGATGTTTAATGGATGCTTCCTTTAGCCTGTCTCATCACACTGATGAGATTGGGCCATGTATGTTGAGTGGGCCTACAATGAACAGGGCATTTAATAAAGAGTTGTGTTTATATTGAAATGTGTGGATCAATGATTACATTGTTATTGATAATAAAGGGCCATAGGTGTGGCACCTGGGAGGGTGTACCATAGAGTCCCACTATACTTGCACTGGAGGTTTATCTATCCCACAGCTATTACCCATCCCAAAGATATCCCTGCCCATTCCACAGCTATTACCCATACCAAAGGTATCCCTGCCCATCCCACAGGTATCCCTGCCCATCCCACAGCTATTACCCATTCCAAAGGTATCCCTGTCCATCCCACTGCTATCTTAACCCATCCCACAAGCATGCAAAGGCTTAAACCATTTCTAAAAGTTTCCACCAAGACTTTATTTACTAAAATAAATGAAGCAAGTGTGTGAAGCAAAGATAATCTTTATTAATAACAAGCTGTAAAAGAAAAATGACCCAAGTGTCCCAAGCAAAGATAAAGTCAACAGGTAGCCACCCAGTCTCTGGCACTCTTCTTAGTCACTCTGAGGCGTGCCCAGTCTCAGGGGTGAAGAGTCCAGGTGCTGTGGAGGTGGCTGCTGCTGGAGTGCTGGTCTGAGGCGTCACTGGGGTGCCTGGCCCCGAGAGGACAACAGGGGACGGTGTGTGGAGGAAGCTCTCAGAGAGCTGGCTCAGTCCTGTGATGTTGAGAGCCCCTTCCTCCAGGACATGGGGTGTCATCCCCAATACCGATGACAGATGTTCTGAGGCCGGGCTTGGCTGTGGGGTGGAGGAAGGAGCAGTGCAGTGGGGATGTCTGGTCTGCAGCTGAGCGAGGTGAGGCATGGGTGGCATCAGTGGCGTCAGTGGCATCTGTGGCGTCAGTGGCATCGGTGGCATGGGTGGCATCAGTGGCATAGGTGGCACCGGTGGCTTTCGATGTACCTGTGTCTGGACTGATAAGGGCTGCCTGTGCTGCTGGAGCTCCTGGTAGCCGTAGCCTTGGTAGGTGAGGGGCTGTGGAAAGCCTTGGAAGGGCAGTGACATCACCTGGGGTGGAGGAGCAGACCTGGACTGGGTGGGAGCAGGTTCAGCTGGGTCTGGAGGGTTGTGAAGAAGACCAATGATCCTGTCCTTTATCACCTGGTACTGTGATTCTGACATGTTCATGAGGGTCTGGTTGACGTAGGTGAGGAAGGGCTTGCAGTTGGAGGATGGGACGTCAGTGTGTACCAGCTGAGAGAGGAGATCTACGCTGCTTCTGATGGTGTCCCTGATCTCCAGCAGGACAGTGTGGCTCTGCCCCTCTGGTCTGCCTCTCTGCCTGCTTTCTGTGGAGGTGGAGCTGGGGGTGGATGTGGGTTGTTCTCTGGTGGAAGTGCCCTCTCCTTGCTCCCACTGCATCAGGGGGCCCTCTACACGTTCCGCCACAGGGAGTGCAGCTGTTGGGGGGTCTCCGTCGTGGCACGCTCCACAGATACCTGCCTGGACACAGGAGCTGACTCTTGGCCAGAAGAGGACTGGCTATCTGTGGGCTGCCTGAGAGAGAGGGTTGTGAGAGGGGCTGCTCCTCGGTGGCGGATCTCACCCTCCAAGAAGCTGCACTTGGCTATCACATAGGTCTCTCGGTCCGTCAGCTTGACCGTGGCCTGGCCAGATTTCTTGAGGTGCAGCTTCCCGTACCAGGTGTGCATGTGCTTCCAGCAGCCGAGGAGCACCTCCGAAGTGTAGCCCAGGCTCTCCGCCTTCTCTCTCCAAGCAGCCTGCTTCCTTTTGATGTCTCGATAGAGCCTGTGTCCCTTCCGCTATAAATACTCGTTCTCCCTCAGCCATTCCAGCACCTCATCCTCATGTTCCTCTTCAATGGAGTATTGCCTCCTCTCCCATTCATGCGTATGCCTCTTCCTCCCTCTGGCAGGGCCATATGGGCCCTCATCAGAGGGGCTTTGAGGTTGTAGGGGCTGCTCCTCCACACCACCACCACCAGCAGCAACAACAACAGTAGCAGCAAAAGCAGCACCAGCAGTACCAGCACCAGCACCAGCAGCACCAGCAGCGCCAGCAGCACCAGCAGGACCAGGATCAGAAGCAGCAGAGTAAGCACCAGCAGCACCAGCACCACCAGGATCAGCAGCAGCAGAGTAAGCACCAGCAGCACCAGCAGGACCAGCAGAACCAGGAGCACCAGCAGCACCAGCAGCACCAGCAGCACCAGGAGCACCAGCAGGACCAGCACCAGGAGCAGCGCCAGCAGAGTAAGCACCAGCAGAAGCACCAGCACCAGGAGCAGCACCAGCAGAGTAAGCCCCAGCAGAAGCCCCAGCAGAACCAGAGTCAGGGCCAGGGGGTGGGAGGGTGGCCCTGTCCCTCTTGCCAGGCCTGGCAGCAGATGGCAGAGGCTTCTTTTTCTTCCCCATGGTTGTTGGGTTGCTGGCTGGCTGGCTGGCTGGCAAGCTGTGTCTGGAAGCAGGTCTTTCTTCTGAATGGTGACCTGCTTGGGAGCTGCTTCCCTTTATATCCACGGGGCTAACGCAATGCATCCTCCCCGCATTCACAGTGAACGTTATGCATCCGCTATGCATCCGCTAGGCTTCCGCTCTGCATCCGCTTCATCCGCTCGGCATCCGCTCTGCATCCGCTCCTTCCACTGCACGTCCGCTTCGCTGTTCTCCCCTGGAAGCCCTGCGGATGTGCCATCCGCTCCCATCCGCTTCCATCCACTAGGCTTCCATGGAGCATCCGCTTTCCATCCGCCCTACGTCCTCCCCCCATCCGTTCCTTTCCATTGTTGTCCGCTCTGCTTATGCAAATTTTTGCCCCTTTTGAGAGCGGATAACAACGGATGGAACATTTTCTCTTCCGCTGTGTCCTTTTTACAAACGTTTTGCATCCGTCGGCCAATGTGACAGGCCCTTTAGCGAACGAAGGTAATGGTTATTTGACAACAGTGACATATTACCCAGTATACAATCTATTTACACCCAGAAGCAACAAACTAATATAAAGCTATTTCTCCAAAATTAAACTGGTTCAGTTAGGAGCTTCATTGTGGTGACTTCCATTAGTATCAGGTCCACATTGGAGAAAGTTTTGCTACCTGACATTTAGATACAAGGTGTCTGGGGGCATTCTTTTTTCTCATAATGGCCTGGAGCAAGGGCATGGTGATATAAAAAAGATTCCAACTTTCTCTGATAAAGCTAGGGCCCTTAAGAAGCATTTCAGTCATGGTGGACCTTCCCAGAGAGTTTGTACCTTCGAAGTTTCCTAAAAATACCATATGCTAATCTGGATGTCCGGGTGATAAAAGCTGTGGGGTGACTGACCTTGGAAACACCCATGCCAGACTGAAATCTTGGAGAGCTGGTGCTAATTTGGGAAGAAAAGAGGATCGAGAAACTTATTGTCTGTCTGCTGTAAGACAATGTTTTTAGCTAGGGGTGGAGAATTAGTCCCAATGGCTTCCTCAAAAGTGGAATGAGAAAAATTCTCCTCCCCCACTTGACATAATTTTATACAGTAGTCATTGTACTGAGGGATGGAAATATACAACCAAAATATCTCTTTGAAGCAAAGCTGTAATTCAAGACATTTTACTAGGTAAGATATCTCCAACCAAGTCTGTGGAAGACTCCGTTCCCTCTTCCTTGTTCAACTTTCTGGCCAAGCAGGGTGGAGTTGCAACATCCACCCCCCCACCCAAATGGCAGTTTCTTCTCAACTGATTAGAAAGCTAAAGCCAACGTTATCTCCAGCTAAATGGGCAGGAGACATTCGAGTTGCTGGTTCTTAGAGCAGGCTGTGGATTAGGTCCGATAAAGAATTAAGGGTAGGGGTAGGTGGGGCTGGTTTGAAGCACCCTACAGGGAGGACAATTTTTTCTGAGAAATAGGACCTACCCTCTTTATCTTGCAGATCCAATAGGAGCCACAAAGATACACTCCCTAGTATGTAGTCCATTTTCATCTTTCCTTTTTTAAAAAACAAGTTTTATTCAGTTTTCCACTTTTTAACATTTCTTTTTAGTGAACAGCATGATTACGGGTTTCACATATACGTACAAATATGACCATGGTTACATATTCAACTTTTGTATTCAATTTCTTGTCTTAACAATGCTTTTATACATTTTCTATTTTCATCTTTGCTGATCAACCAACGGGTCATCTCTCCTGCCAAACCTTCCAAATGGGACATGATCGTACTATTCTTTTTCTGAGTCCAATAAAAGCTACAATTTAATCTCTCCTGCCTCTACACCACGATGTGCTAAACAGGCTACAATGGTTGAGATCAAGTAACACCCTAAGTCAAAGCCAACCCTTTTATGGCTTAGTGTGTTGGTGCCTCTCATTTCTGTGCTTGGATAAATGTTACGTAACAGGTTCAAAATTAAGATCAGAATGAAAAGTTTATTAGATCAAGCCCTCCCGAAGTATTTCCACCATCTTTCTTTATATGTTAGTGGTGCCTTTAGCAGAAATCTTTGGAGCACAAGTCCAAGATTGTACTCAACCGAATAAGTATTAGCAATATGACTGATATTCCACCTGTTTAGGTAAGTACTGTAACATACACTACAATATTGTTTAAACCCTGTTCCACACATCACTCTAAATCATTGACTTAGTCAGGGTTTTTCCATTAAGGCCGCATTGGTTGGATTCACAAATTATACCAGGTCATGGTTTACCAACCACAGTAAAACAAAAAAACAATAAGCCAACCAATCATCAAATCTTGATTTGGCTTAATATAGTGTGAACCTAGCCAAAATATGGATATGCTGAGGCATTAGAGTCTAACATCTTATGAAAGAACTGAATTTTTTTTTTAAGCAAAGAAAGAAAAGGAAAATAATTCACCTGGCTTGTGTGGCGGAGACCACCAACTGTAGATAAGTTGTGTCTCTTTGTGAGTAGCACTGAAGATTATTCTCCTACATTCCAGAATCTTCTAGAATTCCTTGTGTGCTTGTTCATCAGCCCCGGCTGATCTTCAAGTGGCCAGCAAAAGTTCCATAGAGTATCAAACATGGACCACTGTACTATTTGACCAAATGTAAGAAATCAACAACCGCATAAATGTTTGCTTCAAGGCAGAGAAAGAGGATGGCCAATATACTGTAATTAGCATCAGAATTTGCATTATAGACAGCTAATCTGAAGCTCTATTCATTAGATTTATTGGCCATTTTACATATGGACACCACTTTGAGCAACTTCCTGTAGATTTTGCTACAAATTTCTCCAGGAAAGATAATCCACTTTAACCTTTTCTTTCTTCTTGTTCATGGAACAAGGAGAGACTGCCTTTAGCAAAGTAATTATGCCACCTTTTGTGTTCCTCTATTGACCCAGTCTCTTCAACAACTGCTAGGGGTTCCACAGCCTGCTGGTCAGATGGAGAACACACAAAAGTCACCAAGAAGAAGTTGCTGCCTCTTCAACTTTCATGTCAATGAAAGGACATCAGCAACATGATAGCAGTGTTCCAATATCTAAGAGGTTGCCACAAAGAAGAGGGTGCCTAAATCTATTCTCCAAAGTACTTGAAAGCAGGACAAGAAGCAATGGATGGAAAATAATCAAGGAGAGAAGCAACCTAGAACTAAGGAGACATTTCCTGACAGTGAAAAGAATTAATCAGTAGGACAGCTTGTCTCCAGAAGCTGTGGATGGTCCAACACTGGAGGTTTTCAAGAAGAGATTGGACAGACATTTATCCAAAATGGTATAGGGCTTCCTGCTTGAGCAGGAGGTTGGACTAGAACAGGGGTCTTCAAACTTGACAGCTTTAAGACTTGTGGACTTCAACTTCCAGAATTCCTCCTCCAGTCATATTAGCTCAGGAATTCTGGAGTTGAAGTCCACAAGTCTTAAACTTGCCAAGTTTGAAGATCTTGGACTAGAACAGGGGTCACCAACCTTTTGGACCCCAGGGACCACCAAACTAATAAGTTTAAATCCCAGGGACCAGTAACCTGTTCTGTGGGTGTAGCCTAATCTGTGGGTGTGGCTTGGTGGTCAGGTGACTGGCTGGGCATGGCTTGTATGTAAATATTATAAATATTTATATAAATATTGAATTTTTTATTTAAAAAAAGAACAACTTTTACCCCAAATCAGGCAAAACAGGCAGGCAGATTGAGTTACTCACAGAATCACAGATTCATTCAGGAATCTATCTATCTGCCATTGGCTAGCTGAGTCTGTCATATAACATTTGCTTGCAAGCAAACTCACAAAATTAACTCACAACACACCATGTATGTAAATATTGAATTTTTTATTTAAAAAAAAAGCAACTTTTATCCAAAATCAGGCAAAGCAGGCAGTTTGAGTTGCTCACAGAATCATTCAGTGATCTGTCTATCTGCCATCGGCTAGCTCAGTCTCTCAAATTTGCTTGCCATGAGTCTGCACTGAATTTGCTTGCAAGCAAATCTTCAGTCCTAAGAGAGGTTCAGCTGTGCTTAGCTAGAGAGCAAGAAATCCAACCATTTCCTGCTTCCTAGCTAATCTAAATCTCCTGGCACAGCAGAACAGATGATGGTCGGAAAAAGGAAAAATAGCAACTTAGCAGACAAGTTTGCTGGGTAAGGAGTGAGTGGGTGGGGAGGGATCCTGCAGGCCATGTGGGTGGTGCAGCCTTGTGTTTCTGCGCAGCCTGGATTAATTGCTTTGTAGTGGTGTTCTGGGAGTGAGATTTCTCTGCAGCCCACCAAAATTTTCTCAAGGCCCACCAGTGGGCCATGTCCCACCGGTTGGCAACTGCTGGACTAGATCTCCCAGGTTGTTTCCAACTCTGTTGTTAGGTGTCCTGTTTCTTCCATTTCATGTGCTTGTTTTGTCCCATTGGGGCAAGGATTCTTCATATCTCTTGACTCCAATGAGAGATGACTAAATATGTGAATATTGAATGTGTAATGGTGAGAGCAGCAATAAGATATCAAACTACATTGATGCATTGCATTATTCTGTTTTTTTCCCCCTAAACTTGAAATTCCTTCAAAGTATAATGAATTAACCACAAGGATATTATATGCAACTTACTGGAAAAGCTGTTTGATTCCATCTTTTGCAGAAGGCTTGATCAAGTTATCGGATCATGCTTCGATTTCCAGAGTAACTCTGATGTTGAATTATATTAGTGATGCATCTCACTAAACCATATTTTTATCAAGGTTAATTACACAACTATGGAGTTAGTCAATTCGTGAAGCACCCATTCAAAGTGTGACTCAGAGTGACTAGTTCATCTAAATTTGTAAGTCTTAAACCACGGTTTCCACATTAGAGTGGAAGAAGATATGACTTAGTGTTTGTGTGAAGCTGGGACTGGGAATTTGTGGCTTATAGAGTAGATTCTAGCTGCTCTAAAATATGATCGCTTTCTAATTGCTGATAATTAGATAATTTAAATAATTAATGGACACTATCATAGGCCCTACAAAACCTATACTAAGGTATAGATGAGTACACAGAAAAAACATTGGTAGTAATAACATGGTCTAATGATAGGTTGAGAGTCAGATTGGTATTGCGCTTAGAGCACTGACCTAGAAACCAGTCCAGCCTTAGAGACAGAACCTACCTGGAAGAATTTGGGCCTTTCCTTTCTCTTGGCCCTAAAAAGGAGACAATGGAAAACAACTTCTGAAAATGTCATCAAGAAAACTGTTTGGACTAGTGAAACTGGCTGAAAGGAAAAACACCAAAAAAAGGAAAATTAGCTTAAATTTGTAGAACAACATTCACCTACCAGATGTGAATAGACTTCAACTCCCACAATGGGAGCCAGCATGGTCTTGCAGTTTAGGGTTTCTGGGAGTTGAAGTCCTAATTTTTGGAGGATACCAGATTGGGAGAGGTATGTAAGGAAACATTGAAAAAATTGCCTGTATTCTTATGAATTTTGTATCTGCCAAATGCAGCCTTTCCACGTTGACTGCAGATACATGGAAAAAGGGGAGGATCTGCAGATGTTCTTCTACCAGATATGAGGTCTCTGCTTCTGAAGCCACATCTCCTATTTAGATTATCAGTTCCTTGGCATGTAGCTTCTCCAGGTCCCTGGTGTAGAAGAACTGCATGGGCAGAAAGATATCTCTCCAAGATGCCTCATAATTTCAAACACAAAAGGGAGAGAGGTTGCTTGGGTGAAGGCCAGTAATTCAGAACATCCAGTGACAGGCAACCTGACATCTTGTAGATGCTTTGCCCTTTAGGTTCATTGAAAATTAAAGTCCAAGGCACCACCTGGAGAACAATAGGCTATTTATACAAATATGACCACAACTGAGCCCAAAACTTATGTTGCTACATGAAACATGGTGAGTTTTGCCCCTATTTTATGAGTTTTCTTGCTACGGTTGTTAAGTGAATTATTGCACTTGTGAGTAACATGGTTGCTAAAGCCCCTGTCTCACTGCACCAACAGATGGAAAGAGGATGTAAAACGGAGAGAAACACTTGCCATCCGTTGATTAACGCGATGCTGCCGTTCTGTACTCACTGCCTCCGTTTTGCTTCCTCTCTATCCGTCCAGCATCCGTTTATTGACGTTTCATCCACTCAGAAAGTTTTGAGCTGCTCAAAACTTTTGAGCGGAAAATGTATCCAATTCGTCCGTTCTGCATCCGTTACGCATCCGCGATATCCGCGAGGCATCCACTGCGCATCCGCGCAACTCCATCCGCTCCAGCAGTAAACGGACGCAGGGAGGAAGCGGAACAGATGCGGAACGGATGCAGAACGGATGCCTTGCGGATGCAGCATGGAAACAAAGCATGTAAAATGGAAAAAACGTTCACAGGGGGGACCTATCTCGGATATTAAGGATGTCTAGAGGATGCCTAGAGGATGCAAAGGGACACCTAGGGGAAAACCTATACTGCCTATAAAAAGGGGGAGCAACTCATCTGGAGCTCACTTTCAGAACAACAGCCCTGCAGTGCAGACCTCTGCAGCCTTCATCTGACTCTTCCTCTTCCACAGCATCCAGTCATGTCCACCATGGATTGTAACAAAGTCCTTTTGGCAGCCACCGTCCTTCTGCAACAGTGCGAAGCCATCTACAAGCTCTGTGAACTCTACTACGGGAAGAAAAAAGGGCGGCCAAGAAGCGTCTGGGCACGAAGATGGTTCGCCAGAAGAGCAGAGGAGGGACTGTACAACAAGCTGATGGTGGAGCTCAGGAACGAAGACACTTGTGCATTCCAGAACTTCATGAGGATGCCTCCAGCCATGTTTGACGAAGTTGTGCAGCGGCTGACACCCAGGTTGACCAAGGCAAACACCAACTTCCGGCCCAGCCTGGAACCTGGGCTCAAGGTGGCACTGACTCTGCGCCACCTAGCCTCAGGGACCACATACACGAGCATGCAGTACGGCTGGAGGGTGCCACACAACACCATCAGCATTGTGGTCAGAGAAGTGGTGCAGGCCATCATCGAAGAATACCTGGAGGAGCTCCTCCAGTGCCCCTCCACTGAAGAAGGCTGGAAGAAAGTTGCAGAGCAGTGGTACCAGAGGTGGAACTTCCCACATACTGTTGGAGCCATCGATGGCAAGCATGTGGCCTGCAAAGTGCTAGCCAACTCAGGGTCCTCTTATCACAACTACAAGGGCTTCTTCAGCATCGTCCTCTTCACCATGGTCGATGCTGACTACAAGTTCATGTACATCGATGCTTCAGGCAACGGCTCATCTTCAGATGCCCAGGTATACAACGCCAGTCACCTCAAGGAGGAGCTGGAAGGCAACCTCATGGTGGGCTTCCCAGATCCAGACACCCTGCCCAACGACACACAAGATGTGCCCTACTTCATCGTGGGGGATGACGCCTTCTCCCTCAGAACCTACCTCATGAAGCCCTACACCTCCAAATGCCTCACCCGTGAAGAGAGGATCTTCAACTACAGGCTGTCCAGGGCAAGGCGGGTGGTGGAGAATGCCTTTGGCATCCTGGCCAACAGGTTCCAGGTACTTCTCACCACCATGCAGCATCGCCCAGAGACCGTGAGGAGGATTGTGGAAGCTTGCTGCATCCTGCACAATCTCATGCGCACCCGCTACCCAGTGGTTGCAGAACAGGCTTCTGGACCGTCAACAAGGCAATGGGGACATGGAGCCTGGTGAATGGAGGCAAGGGAGAAACCTGATAGACACTGTGGATGTGCAAGGCCCCAACAGTGCCTCACATGAAGGGAAGAAGCAGCGCAACTTCCTGAAACACTGGTGCAACTCCCCAGCTGGAGCAGTGGATTGGCAAGACAGGATGATAGATGCTTAATGGATGCTTCCTTCAGCCTGTCTCATCACACCGATGAGAATGGGCCATGTATGTTGGGTGGGCCTACAATGAACAGGGCATTTAATAAAGAGTTGTTTATGTTGACATGTGTGGATGATTGATTACATTATTATTGAGAATAAAGTGCCATAGGTGTGGCACCTGGGAGGGTGGACCATCCAGTCTCACTATGCTTGCACTGGAGGTTTATCTATCCCACAGCTATTACCCATCCCAAAGGTATCCCTGCCCATCCCACTGCTATCTTAACCCATCCCACAAGCATGCAAAGGCTTAAACCATTTCTAAAAGTTTCCACCAAGACTTTATTAAAAAAAAGAAATGAAGCAAGTGTGTGAATCAAAAATAGACTTTATTGACAACAAGCTATAAAACAAAAATGAGTCTCTTGCACTCCTCTTGCTCACTCAGTTTCAGGGGTGAAGGGTCCAGGTGCTGTGGAGGTGGCTGGTGCTGGAGTGCTTGTCTGATCCCCCGCATTATCAGCTCCTCCAGAAGCAGAAGCAGCAGAAGCCCCAGCCCCAGAAGAGCGAGCCCGTGCTGCAGAAGCCCCAGCAGAACCAGAGTGAGGGCCAGGGGGCGGGATGGTAGCCCTGTCCCTCTTGCCAGGGCTGGCAGCAGATGGCTGAGGCTTTCTGTTCTTCCCCATGGTTGTGGGGTTGCTGGCTGACAGGGAGGCTAGCAGGAACCAAGGCTGGCAGGAAGGCTGGCAGGGAGGCAGGCACCAAGGCTGGCAGGAAGGCTGGCAGGCATGCAAGCACCAAGGTTGGCAGGCATGCAGGCACCAAGGCTGGCATGAAGGCTGGCACCAAGGCTGGCAGGAAGGCTGGCAGGGAGGCAGGCACCAAGGCTGGCAGGAAGGCTGGCAGGCAGGCAGACACCAAGGCTGGCAGGCAGGCATGAACCAAGGCTGGCGGGAAGGCAGGCACCAAGGCTGGCAGACTGGCTGGCAGCAAGGCTGGCAGGCAGGCAGACAGCAAGGCTTGCAGGGAGGCTGGCAGCAAGGCTTGCAGGCAGGCATGCAGGCAGGGCGGGCAAGGCTGTCAATCCGTCCGGCAGCAGGTCTTTCCTCTGAATGGTGACCTGCTTCCGAGCTGCTTCCCTTATATCCGCGGGGCTTATGCAATGCATCCTCCCCGCATGCGCAATTAACGCTAGGCATCCGTTAGGCTTCCGCTGTGCATCCGCTTCATCCACTGTGCATCCGCTGTGCATCTGCTGTATCCGTTCCGCATCCGTTTTGCTGAGGTCCCCCGGAAGCCTCGCGGATGTGCCATCCGCTCCCATCCGCTTCCATCCGCTGGGCTTCCGTTCCACATCCGCTTTCCATCCGCCCTGCGTCCTCCCCGCGTCCGTGTTATCCGCTCTGGTTATGCAAATTTTCGCCCCTTCTGAGAGCGGATAACAACAGATGGAACATTTTTCTCATCCGTTGTGTCCTTTTTACTAACGTTTTGCATCCGTTGGGCAGTGTGATAGGGCCTTAAGTGAATCCAGATTTTCCCAAATTCGAATATTTGAAAAATATTCAAAAAAAAATTGAAAAATTAGAGTATCGTGCAAAAGTTCATTTATTTCAGTAATGCAACTTAAAAGGTGAACCTAATATATGAGATAGACTCATTACATGCAAAGCAAGATAGTTCAAACTGTGATTTGTCATAATTGAGATGATTATGGCTTACAGCTCATGAAAAACCCAAATCCACAATTTCAGAAAATTAGAATATTGTGAAAAGGTTCAATATTCTCGGCTCAAAGTGTCCCACTCTTATCAGCTAATCAAGCCATAACACCTGCAAAGGGTTCCTGAGCCTTTAAATGGTCTCTCAGTCTGGTTCAGTTAGAATCATAATCATGGGAAAAGGCTGTTGACCTGACAGTTGTGCAGAAAACCATCATTGACACCCTCCATAAGGAGGGAAAGCCTCAAAAGGTAATTGCAAAAGAAGTTGGATGTTCCCCAAGTGCTGTATCAAAGCACATTAATAGAAAGTTATGTGGAAGGGGAAAGTGTGGAAGAAAAAGGTGCACAAGCAGCAGGGATGACCGCAGCCTGGAGAGGATTGCCAGGAAAAGGCCATTCAAAAAGGTTGGGGACTTTCACAAGGAGTGGACTGAGGTTGGAGTCAGTGCATCAAGAGCCGCCACACACAGATGGATCCTGGACATGGGCTTCAAATGTTGTCTTCCTCTTGTCAAGCTGCTCCTGAACAACAAACAACATCAGAAGCGTCTTGTCTGGGCTAAAGAAAAACAGACCTGGTCTGTTGCTCAGTGGTCCAAAGTCCTCTTTTCTGATGAGAGCAACTTTTGCATCTCATTTGGAAACCAAGGACCCAGAGTCTGGAGGAAGAATGGAGAAGCACACACTGCAGGATGCTTGGAGTCCAGTGTGAAGTTTCTAGTCTGTATTGATTTGGGGAGCCATGTCATCTGCTGGTGTTTGGTCCACTGGGCTTCATTAAGTCCAGAGTCAATGCAGCCATCTACCAGGAGATTTTGGAGCACTTCATGCTTCCTTCCATATATGAGCTTTATGAGGATGCTGACTTTATTTTCCAGCAGGACTTGGCACCTGTCCACACTGCCAAAAGCACCAAAACCTGGTTCAATGACCGTGGGATTACTGGGCTTGATTGGCCAGCAAACTCCCCTGACCTGAACCCCATAGAGAATCTATGGGGCTTTGCCAAGAGAAAGATGAGAGACATGAGACCGAACAATGCAGAAGAGCTGAAGGCTGCTATTGAAGCATCCTGGTCTTCCATAACACCTCAGCAGTGCCACAGGCTGATAGCTTCCATGTCACACCGCACTGAGGCAGAAATTGCTGCAAAAGGGGCCCAAACCAAGTACTGAGTACATATGCATGGTTATACTTTTCAGAGGTCTGATATTGTTCGACGTACAATCCTTATTTTATTGATTGCATGTAACATTCTAATTTTCTGAGATTGTGGATTTGGGGTTTTCATGAGCTGTACACCATAATCATCACAATTATGACAAATCATGGCTTGAACTATCTTGCTTTGCATGTAATGAGTATCTCATATATTAGTTTCACCTTTTAAATTGCATTACTGAAATAAATGAACTTTTGCGTGATATCCTAATTTTTCGAGTTTCACCTGTACTTTTCAGAAGGTTGCAAAAGTTGATTATGTGACCCGAGGACATTGTCATTAAAGTAAACCATTTTCCAAGCATCTGAATTTTCATCATGTGACCTTGGGGATGCTGCAATGGTTATTCGTGTGCAAAATGGTCATAAGTCACTTTTTCAATGCCGTTGTAACTTCGATCAGTCACTAAATGAACTGTTGTGAATCAAGGACTACCTGTACTTTTTTCCCAAAATGTTCTTCTCCATTTCTGTGTTCCTCTTCCAGTGGTCCATGATCAACTTCACTGGTGAGCTTCTGGATTCTCATATTGTGTTAAAGGCATGACATGTTGACTGAGACAGAAGTGGCTCCAATTATCCATTGGCCTAAACCAGGAGTGTCCAACTCGATTTCATTGAGGGCCACATCAGGGTTGTGTTTGAACCTTGGGGGATTGGGAGGGACATGGCCAGTGGGGGGCATGGCCAGTTCAGCGTCACTCGTGTCAGGGCGCCTGTGGTGGCCAAGAGCTAAGGCAGGACTTCTCTTCCCTCCTTCCCTTCCTTCCTTCTTTTTCTTCTTTTTCCTTTCCCCTTCATTCTCCTTTCATCTTCCTTCCCCTCTGTCCTTCTTTTTTCTTCCTTGCTCTCTTCCTACCTTTTCTTCCTTTCCTTCTTTCTCCTTGCCTCTTCCCTCTTCCTTCTTCCTTCCCCTCTTTCCTTCTTTTTCTTTCCTTGTTCTCTTCCCATCTTCTCATCTTTTTCTTTGTCTTTCTTCTTTCCCTTTCTCCTTTCCTGTCCCTTCTTGCATGCTCAAATGCAAAAGGGGAAATATTGTTTTGTTTTTAGTTTGTTTTGACAGCCCTCTGCCAGTGAAAAGCACAGCCCTCCTGGACTCCATTTTCTCTGGCA
>BLBF01012975.1:885-28101 GCA_015471245.1 Laticauda colubrina | reverse complement strand
AAGGAAGGAAGGAAGGAAGGAAGGAAGGAAGGAAGGAAGGAAGGAAGAATATGGGTTACCTTCTTATTTTAGCAGTAAAAAAAACAAATAGCCATTTAGTACAACACAAACTAACACTTATCTCTGAACTCATAACAAAAGCCTGAGATAGCATCGTTCTACAAATATTCTAATCAAACGCAAAAAGATTTTTTTGGACAATGAGCAGTTTGAATACACAGTTTAATGATCTGAGCAATGCTGGCATCAAGTTTTTTCTTCAGAAGAAAAATGATGCCGAATCTAATAGGGAGGAATTCTTGCTATAACACTAAACTCCATGTATGATCATTCCCTAACTAATGTGCCTACATTGTTAGTTACTCCTTTGAATAATTTGTCAGAGCACCATATTTCAAACTCCAACTAGTAACAATAATTCCTGCCCCAAAACCATTTCTAATTTCATTGTTTTATTTTTTTGAAATAAGTTTAAGTTGCTATTGAAATTCTTAAGTACGATATGTAGATCACCAAAACAAAATAAAAACTTGTCATGTTACATGCACAGCATCCCATGAAAGCTATGATACATTTTTTCAAACTTACAATTTCTTCTCTAATAGAATAATCAGCCGTTTCCAGATAATTCAGCATTTCGGCTACAATTTGTTGGGCGTTGCTTCTGTCACACATAGCATACAGGAGATCCACTGCTCTCTGTCGTACGCTTACATCTCTCTCGGTCTAGAAGTAGCATCATAATTATAACATTAAAAATTTAGGAGAAGGTTATGAAAATAATTTTCAAACACACATATATATACTATGAGAATTGAACCAGAATCAATAATAGGCAATTTTGTCATGACATCAATTAAGTCCAAATAGTACTTAGCATGAAATGCCTATTAATGTACAGTGTCTGAAACAGCAGCTTTATTGCCAGTGGAATAAAAATCCCATTCAGGTACTTTAAGATAAAGTAGATGATGATTCAATGAATTAAAAATATATGTACATTGGACAGAATCCTCAGAAACTCTTTAAAGTAGGGATGAAATAAAGAATAAAGGCCAGTATCTTTCCTTATCCAAAAATCAGTTCTAAATTTTTTCTGGAACTGATTAGAAAGTATTGAGGATTAAATGGGATGCACCAACCTAATAATAGGACCAGCTCTATATAATGTATTTGCTTAGACAGAAGCAATAGCAAAGAAGAGAAAGCTGTTACTGCCTGTTCAGCATCCTCCATGCTAACTGATACATCCAGGTGGAGCAAAGGGCAATATTCCATTTTCAGTTCTGAAGGTAAGATTCATAGTGGACTATCTGGCCATTTGTACAATGTATAGGAGGGAGCTTTTCATTTCTTTTTGCCTCAAATAACAGAATAGCAAGGGCTAGACCAGGCCAATACTACGGAGAGAAGGGACAAAGAAGGAATAGGAATCGAGGCACAGCAGAAAATGGAAGATGAAAGAATGGCGCATACAAGCTATTAATTTCACTCCCAGTGGAATGAATGTCCTCTTTCTAAATTATTGTTTATCTATGGTTCAGTTCAGCCTTAGCTTTAATCATGCAGGAGTCACACATTTTCAGAAAGCAGGGAACTCCCCCACTCTAAACTTTCACTTCTCTTCCTTCCTCCAGAGTTGGTCTCTTATCTTTTCCCCCTCTTTTCTGCATCTCCATAAGCAGAGAGTGCTCTTCTTAGAGTTAGCAACACAGCATTGTTCTACTTGCTAAATTTTGATACTGCAGTACAGAATGGGAACTACAGTTCATGCATGGCCTAATTGGAAAAAAAAACTTGAACCTTATTGTGGGTTATGAAATGTTTTAAAGAGGTTGCAAGGAAAAACATTTTCATGGCCGGTAATAGTTTAATAATAAAAATTTGGAGATAATTAGCTAGAAAAAACAATAAAATGCATTTCAGAAATTTGATTTGGTGCTATGTTTTTGTTGCTTTTATGTGTTTAATTTTATTGTTTTGCTATGACTTTTATGCTGTTTTATCTTTTGATTGGAAGTCACCCAGAGCTGATAAGATAGGCAGCTCTATAAATGATTTAAACAAATAAAATAAAAATCAATTAAGCAGAAGAATCAGGGTTGTAGGCAATATACAGAACCAAACATTACCTTCAATGCATTGATCACTGTTTCTATGTGTGTTTTCACAGCCTCATGTGAAAATTCAGAGCTGGCAAGCGTGCACATGCTTTCCAATGCTAAGTAACGAAGGTTAGTTTCCCGGTGTTGCAAAAATTGGCCTAGCTGATTACAGGCACGAACAAGCAGGTTTGGTTCACTAGGCAGAAGAGAGAATGAAAAAGATAACAAATTGTAAGAATCAGTAGCAAAAGTCTACTAGAGAGCATTAATGAGAGTATTTTTAGGTACCTTCATTAGCATTAAAAGTGCAGCTAAATTCTTCTGAATGTTAGTAATAACAGTAAGTACGACTGCATTTTAAAGCAGGAAGCTTTACCTGTATCATTTTCACAGAGCATTTCATAAGAGATGGGAGCATGCATTTTGGGGCAATACAGAATTATAATACAGAATTATAATTACATATAATTCTGATATAATAATATCATCAGGCTTCTGTATTGTGTTAGTCTGTGAGTCAAACTTTTACAGTTGTTTCAGTTTTAAATTTGGGGCTAGCCTACTGCTGTGTCAGGATGGTTTTTTCTTCATCCTGATTGGTTGGGAGTCTTGGTCTGTGTTTATTGGTCTTGGAGTTTGCTGTGTTCTGCTTGACTGGTTTTTTAAACCAATCGCATACATTTAAGTAAGTCTTCCAGAAAAACCAAGTTTAGTTCAGGAACAGCTGCAAACAGAGCCACTCCTGTATACTCCTTTTTTTCCTATGCTTCAGGCATGCAACGTAAAACTATTTTAAAAGTAAAACAAAGGACTCACTTAATCTCTTCACACCCTGCATGTTTGCTTCCTTTTTTGTTTTTTAAGAAAGACAAAATACAAATCAAGCAACAGAGTGGGAGAAAGACCAGATTGTTATGGCGTGTTGCGGGTTACAGTGTTTTCCAGCATGAATGATCCCTGTTTGCTTAACTTTAGAATAACTTAAATTGTTGTTAGAACAGCTCCTAATTCTTCCAATTTGGTAAGGTTCAAGTTGGAAATTGCCACTGAACAGGTCTTTGAAATGACATGCAATTACACAGTTCAGGGCAGTTTTAAAAGGGCACAGCAGTTTTCACAGCACAGTTTTCCTCCAAAGCTTACCTGTCATGATGGATAATTAAACTAATCGCCTCAAACAATACAGCATTCTTTGCATTTGAATGCTGCACTTTCTTTGATTTAGGAGGTTCTTGAGCTTTGTTAAGAATAGTTTCCAGACATTCTGTGAGACGTCCTCGAACGGAAGGGTCTTCTGGGAGAAACAAACTCATTAGGCAAATTCACTGAACAATGTAAAATTATACAATTACTATATGTCTTCTAAATGTCTCATTGAAAAACTCAGTGCTATTTCCAGATAATAATAATTTCTGATTTGGGCAGCTGTTAGTTTCAATACAATGCACAGCATTAAATAATTCCAATCCTAAGTGTTTAATCATGGGAAAGAAGGAGCCAGAGACAAGGATCCACAATACAACTTTACTAGTAAGTAATCAATTCCAACTGCAACACAACGAACGCTAACAGCTGGTGGGCTCCCTTATATAGCGGTCGCCTGCCATGCCGTTAGCCAATTATATCTCATGGCAGTTATTGCATGTCTGCAGCCGAGCGGTCACAACACTAAGTATGTGAAAAATGCAGAAAGCTACATTTTTAATTGAAAAACACAACAGCACCTTCCATGCAATTGTCAAGTTTGTGGCAGTAGTGAACTAAAAATTCCACAGAGTATCTTCCTATGCCACAATGTTTCTCAGAGTTTTGTTGGTTTGTCAAAAAAGAAAAAGCAGGGGAAGATTCTCTCCAGTCTGCTTTCCAGCATCAGGCAAATATGGAGTAAGGATGGATCAGGAATGCTGAGAAATCCAACCTTGCTTCTTAATAAGCTATAATCCAACAGTCACCATTTCTGTCTATATTACAACTAACTGGTGTTTGGCTATTTGACAATATTGGAATGAGTCAAACTGAATTTAAGTGCAGGGGGACAATTCCCAGCTAATCATGTTTGGCACAATGGGAGGACATTCATTTTCAAATTGTTGAAATAGTCTTGACCTTATGCCCCCAACAAGAGCAAGATGCATATATGGGACTCAGCAATGTTATACTTGCAGGAGATGTTATTCCAGATGTTGTCTGGAAGTGACCTCCAACACAAACAGCAAATGTAGCACTTATGATATACATGTATGATATGATTCAATCTCTGCTTAGCATTTCCAAGAATACTCAGATACTATTCAAGAAAGCTTATACTATTCAAGAAAGCTTCACAAGAATTTTCTTTTTGCCTAAAGTTTAATTCAAACCTGTTTTCCTTCCATTTCTAATCTAACATTGTACTTGGGTGCATTTGCTTTTTCGTCTGAATGGCAAACCTCAGTTATCTGAAAACTCTAATTGCATCTTTCATTCATCTTAAGGTTTCCAAGATAAATACACTCAGAAGCTTCTCATTGGGCAGTTCCACAAATTCTTCTCTCCTTTTGCATTTCTCCAATTTGTAAACAATTTTTAAAAAGCAATGTACAGAACGACATTCCAGAAGCAGCCAGAAGAGCCTAGAATATGATGTAACTTTTGTTTCAAGTTCTGGAAAATATGTGCTTGATATCGCATCTTTCGACTGCATTTTAATAGTGGCATCACATTGGCAGTCCATGCACCACTTCAGATTAACCAGGATATCTTTTCCACATATCCTGCTACCATGCCTGATCTCTTCCAATTTGCTGAATATTTTATGAACTTATGGAGGCTGAATTGTCTCTTGCAGATTTGGGCCAGAAACTGCTTTTAATCTTTGTTCTGCCTTTTAGGAGGCCAGGGATCTCTCTGGGCTTTCTGTTTCCTATAAATCTGTAAGAATTTCATCTATGTCTTCATTTAAATCACTTGTTTAAATAATCAAATGGCAGTAAACAAAAAAAAAAAAAAAGAGCCAAACAGTGTTTGTTAAAGGAGCTGGATCCAGTAATGTTTGTTCAGCCAAGCTATTTGTTCCAAAATACTGAGAACCAGGTATGTGTGTTTAGACAGTTGTATTTATTTAAAATAACAACAACCTCCATCTATAGCAGTTTGGATTCAAAGAGGAAAAGGTGATTTTGAGCATATGTGAGCATGCACATAGCTATTCTAATTTCTGATACATTGCAATCTCCATGATCACATGCATACATTTCAAATGCTATCAGCTGTTCTTTGCTAATTAAAGGAAGCTTGACAATGTGACAGTTTTTCATTACTTCACCTGGCGGAGGATAGCACTGCAACAATCTCAAAAGCTTCACAGACAACCATGGAGCAGGGACAAAGTAGTAAGTATAATCCTGGAGATCAGTAGATGCTGATGTCACAATCTAAAAGTAGAAGTTTTCTGTTACTTTCTGGTGACATTTTGTAAGCCTAGGGAATGCACAATGCGGATGCTGAATTTTAATGAAGTCTAAGAAAACAGGAATTAAAATTCCAGAAAATAAAACACAGAAGCTTGAGCACTGATGAAGTGGAAGGTGTGCCACAAATTAATAAACATTCAAGTACTTTTCAGAGCAAACAAAAGGCAAAAACAAGCTATAGAATACAGTTGTAAATATTTCAATATAAGTTGCTATTAGTTTACACAATTCTTCGGAACAATAGTCTGGAAAATGCAAACAAATGCATAATTGTTTCTTGATATATTCTTATTCTTACTGTTGTTGTTAAATGCTGTCTTTATTTTGTATAACTCAGGTTTGTACAGTTCAAGGTAGTGTGAGTTGGCTTAGGTTGTGAGGGAGTGACTGGCGCAAACTCATCCAGCCAAATTTCATGTCTAAAAGAGGACTAGAACTCTTGATTTTTAGGCCACTTTTGCACTCCAATATGTTTTCTGGAAAGGAAACTGGTCAGCTAACGGAAGAGAGATACACAGCAAATCTTGTGTCAAAACTGAGGCTGGATTAATGACTCAAAGCAGGAAGGGAAAGACTTTTCATAACTAAAAAAACACCTAAAATGGCTTCTGAGGGAGATAGGTTGGCTGGGGTAACTTTAAGAGTTTTTTCCCCCTTATGAATATGAAAACGTATTAGTCTGGATGTGAGCATTGTCAAAGGACACAGGACAGGACATCTGACAGTGGCAGACAGAGCTCAGCCAAATTCTGAAGAGT
This sequence comes from Laticauda colubrina, assembly GCA_015471245.1. Classification (NCBI taxonomy): domain Eukaryota; kingdom Metazoa; phylum Chordata; class Lepidosauria; order Squamata; family Elapidae; genus Laticauda; species Laticauda colubrina. The sequence goes on along the minus strand of BLBF01012975.1, from coordinate 21,786 downwards.
TGGAAACAATAATATGGAAAAAGACGAAATAAGAAACCTACATGTATTTCATTGTACCAAACCAGTATCTGAACATGCCTTTAATACTTACTGCTTATTAAATCATAATTATTTCATTTTTTAACAGATGGGTTGGAGAAAACATTGTCCTTGAGATTTGTCAGGGAAAATAGAAAAAAATAATCTTGGATACAAAATGCTCATTTTGAAACAAGTTTTATGAAGAAAAGCAAAAAGCAAGCGGGGATGTCGAAGAGACTTCGGTTTCCTTTGTTTTTTGTCTGTTACCAATGTGCTGAACCATCATCAAACATTTTGCTGTCATGTCTGAGCAGGGTATAGGTGTATCGTATGTAATGGTGCAGAGCTGGGTGGGATGGTCTTATGCTTAACATCTTAAGCCCATGTCACACTGGCCAACGGATGCAAAAAGGACACAGCGGACGAGCAAAATGTTCCATCCGTTGTTATCCGCTCTCAAAAGGGGCAAAAATTTGCATAACCGGAGCGGATAACACGGACACGGGGAGGATGCAGGGCAGATGCAAAGCGGATGCAGAACGGAAGCCCAGCGGATGGGAGCGGATGGGAGTGGGTGGCACATCCGCAGGGCTTCCGGGGGGCCTCAGCGAAGCGGACGCGGAACGGAAAGAGCGGATGCAGAGCGGATGAAGCGGATGCATAGCGAATGCACAGCGGAAGCCTAATGGATGCCTGGCATTAATTGCGCATGTGGGGAGGATGCATTCCGTCAGCCCCGCAGATATAACGGAAGCAGCTCGGAAGCAGGTCGCCATTCAGAGGAAAGACCTGCTGCCGGACACATCGACTGCCTTGCCTGCCCTGCCTGCATGTCTGCCTGCCAGCCTCCCTGCCAGCCTTGGTGCCAGCCTCCCTGCCAGCCTTGGTGCCTGCCAGCCTCCCTGCCAGCCAGCAACCCCACAACCATGCGGAAGCACAGCAAGCCTCAGCCATCTGCTGCCAGCCTTGGCAAGAGGGACAGGGCTACCATCCCTCCCCCTGGCCCTCACTCTGGTACTGCTGGGGCTTCTGCAGCACGGGCTCGCTCTTCTGGGGCTGGCGCTTCTGCTGCTTCTGCTTCTGGAGAAGCTGATGACAAGCACTCCAGCACCAGCCACCTCCACAGCACCTGCACCCTTCATCCCTGAGACTGAGCGACCAAGAGGAGTGCCAGAGACTCATTTTTGTCTTATAGCTTGTTGTTCATAAAGTCTATTTATGATTCACACACTTGCTTCATTTCTTTTTTTTCATAAAGTCTTGCTGGAAACTTTTAGAAATGGTTTAAGCCTTTGCATGCTTGTGGGATGGGTTAATATAGCAGTGGGATGGGTTAGGATAGCAGTTGGATAGATAAACCTCCAGTGCAAGCATAGTGGGACTGTATGGTCCAGCCCCCCAGGTGCCACACCTACGGCCCTTTATTATCAATAATAATGTAATAATTATCCACACATGTCAACATAAACACAACTCTTTATTAAACACCCTGTTCATTGTAGGCCAACCTAACATACATGGCCCAATCTCATCTGTGTAATGAGACAGGCTGAAGGAAGCATCCATAAAGCATTTACCATCCTGTCTTGCCACTCCACTGCTCCAGCTGGGGAGTTGCACCAGTGTTTCAGGAAGTTGCGCTGCTTCTTCGCCTCACGTGAGACTCTGTTGGGGCCGTGCACATCCTCAGTGTCGATCAGGTTTTGCCCTTGCCTCCATTCCCCAGGCTCCATGTCCCCATTGCCTTGTTCATAGTCCACAAGCCTGTTCTGCAAGACTGGGTAGCGGGTGCACATGAGATTGTGCAGGATGCAGCAAGCTTCCACGATCCTCCTCATGGTCTCTGGGATATGCTGCATGTTGGTGAGAAGTACCTGGAACCTGTTGGCCAGGATGCCAAAGGCGTTCTCCACCACCTGTCTTGCCCTGAACAGCCTGTAGTTGAAGATCCTCTCTTCACAGGTGAAGTATTTGGAGGTGTAGGGCTTCATGAGGTAGGTTGTGAGGGAGAAGGCGTCATCCCCCACGATGAAGTAGGGCACATCTTGCTTGTCGTTGGGCAGCGGGTCTGGATCTGGGAAGCCCATGATGAGGTTGCTTTCCAGCCCCTCCTTGAGGTCACTAGCGTTGTATACTTGGGCATCTGAAGATGAGCCGTAGCCTGAAGCATCGATGTACATGAACTTGTAGTCAGCATCGACCATGGCGAAGAGGATGATGCTGAAGAAGCCCTTGTAGTTGTGATAAGTGGACCCCGACTTGGCTGCCATCGATGGCTCCAACGGTGTGGGGGAAGTTCCACTTCTGATACCACTGCTCTGCAACTTTCTTCCAGCCTTCTTCAGTGGAGGGGCACTGGAGGAGCTCCTCCTTGTATTCTTCGATGATGGCCTGCACCACTTCTCTGACAACAAAGCTGATGGTGCTGGGTGGCACCCTCCAGCCATACTGCATGCTCCTGTAGGTGGTCCCTGAGGCCAGGTGGCGCAGAGTGAGTGCCACCTTGAGCCCAGGTTCCAGGCTGGGCGGGAATTTGGTGTTTGTCTTGGTCAACCTGGGTGTCAGGCGCTGCACAAGTTCGTCAAACATGGCTGGAGGCATCTTCATGAAGTTCTGGAACGCCCGAGTGTCTTCGCTCCTGAGTTCCACCATCAGCTTGTTGTACAGTCCGTCCTCTGCTCTTCTGGCGAACCATCTTTGGACCCAGACTTTTTTTGGGTGCCTCCTTTTCTTCCCGTAGTAGAGTTCACAGAGCCTGTAGATGGTTTCGCACTGTTGCAGAAGGATGGTGGCTGCCTAAAGGACTTTGTCACAATCCAGGGTGGACATGACTGGATGCTGTGGAAGAGGAAGAGGCAGATGAAGGCTGCAGAGGTCTGCACCGCTGGGCTGCTGTTCTGAAAGTGAGATGCAGGCGAGTTTCTCCCCCTTTTTATAGGCAGTACAGGTTTTCCGCTAGGCATCCTCTAGGCATCCTCTAGACATCCTTAATATCCGAGATAGGTCCCCTCTGCGAATGTTTTTTCTGTTTTAAACGCTTTGTTAACGTTCTACATCTGGTTCTGCATCCACTACGCATCCGTTCTGCGTCCGTTCCGCTTCCTCCCTGCGTCCGAGCGGATGCGAGTTGCGCAGATGCGCAGCGGATGCCTAGCGGATATAGCGGATGCGTAACGTATGCAGAACGGATGCGTAGCGGATGCAGAACAGACGAACTGGATACATTTTCCATGCAAAAGTTTTAGGCAGCCCAAAACTTTTAGAGCGGATGAAATGTCCATAAAAGGATGCTGGATGGATAGAGAGGAAGCCAAACGGAGGCAGTGAGTACATCGCGTTTTCGAGGTTTTTTGTCCGTTTTACATCCTCTTTGCATCCGTTGGTTCAGTGTGACATGGGCTTTAGCACACAAATATGCATATGCACACACGCTTCAGAATTTTGTATATTCATTTATACCCTTAATTAGCAAAGACTTAGCTTCTATTTGAGAACAATTAAACAGCATTTTCCAACAAATACAGAAAGTCCACACAGATTACACATCATAAAGAAACTGCTAATGGGATTTGGGTACAACTCTTTGTTCCTTATGGATCTATTTCTGTTCTCTATTTAGGCTTAATAATAGTTTCATTCATAAGAAAGTAGGAAGTAAATTATTCAATTTTGCAGAATGCAGATCTAGCCCTACCTTTAGTAAATGCGAAATGGCAAGCAGAGTAATAGCGACAATATTTTTGATGTCCCTGATACCTTAACTGGTCCCTTAGTGCCTTAATACTTTTTTGGCATTTGTCCTGGGCTGACCATCTGTTGCTCTCTCATATTACAGGCACTCCTTTTGGGAATGACCCCCAAATGGGACGTAGTTCAGACAAGATAAAATGTTTCAGGAGATATTTTGCTCTGTTATGTGACAACAATCAGTGCCACAGTTCCCACACTGCATTGCTCTGACTGGATAGCAAACATACAATATGATAATGTATGGACAAGTATAGGAGAGTGTTTAAGGATGGATACATATGCAGTAATTAGTCTGTTCTGCATTTCTTAAATTGCCCTACTGGCCCATTATCAGCATTTGATAGTCATATTCCTGATAGGTTACAATAGATTAAATGACCATCATGACCTTTACCAGAGTCAGTTAAATAATTGTTTGCTTCAAGCCAGAATTAAGTTTTGAAAATTCCTAAAGTTGCACCAAGATTTCATTTCTGTTGTTAAAGGTTTCACTTGGCTGGAATTAAGGAGAATGCTTTCATATATTAAAAAAGCTGTGGCTCACACATAGGCCTGAAAAGGATTTAGGAACTTTAGCAACTAAAGTTTTGACTCCAGGAGAGGCGAAAGATGCCATCATCTCAGCTACTATTCACCATCTAAGATTGCACTATAATGCATGTAAATTTTTAACAAAAGTATACTGCTATATCTTGCTCAGTCTCTCTGGGACAAGGAACAGGAAGTTATTCCATTTACCTAAAGAAATAATCCACAAAAGAAAATCCAGATTTCTGAAGTTAAACCAGGAGGATAATATTTGTTCAGTAGTACATTGCTGAATAGAGGACAATTTTCAAGGCACTAATAAAATTAAGAAAAGGCCAAATGAACTATTGACACAGGTTAAAAATATAACAATACAACACAATACAATCTATAGATGCTATTCAACTTGTATTATTTGTTCTTTGTCTAGTTACTAAAATAGATGAACTTCCTAGACTCTATAATTAAAAAAGCTAATGGCTTTGTTTTAAATACTTCCGTTGGTAAGCCCATACAAATTGTGAATAATCTGAATAAAAGGCATGTACAATTAATGTTTAAATATACTTTAATTATTTTGATTCAAGTCTTTCATTATTGGCAACTGCCTGGATAAGTTCTTGCCATTTTTTTTGGAAAATTTAGAAGTGGCTTGCCTTTGCCTCTTTCCTAGAGCTGAGTGAAAGTTACTGGCTAAAGTCCCAGTTTACGGTAGGACTAGCATTCATTGTCATCCAGTTTCTAGCCTGATATCTTAACCACTACACACTGAAGTGACTCTCCATAAGTATACTTAGGGTTGTTTATACCTATATTTAAGAGGTACATTTTATATGGGAGAAAATAGTACTATGTATCTTTGCCATCTTGAGTTGAACAAAATAAATAAATGCCAACATAAAAATCTAATAACAATGGGTGGGCTGCAAATATATTCTCACCACAAATTTAAGACTCACACATATGTTACTAAAATCCATTAAAAAGGCCTAAGAGGGTTACTGTAAGTAATCCAACAATGAAATTTATAGTTAAGTTATACAGTCAGATTGGCCTCAATGTCAATTGTACTTTCATTTTGCAGGTAAGAACTTGAAATTATTAACCTAATCAATTATCCTCTTTTACATTCTTGACTTATTTTGTTCCACCATTATGTCTAGCCAACAATCTACTTACCCTACTCAGCCTGGAAACAGCCAGAGATATTGACGTCTTAAATTCATCTGGATTCTTTTGTGCCAGAGTAGTGATCAAACTGGTAGCAGCTGTAACCACACCCTGCAAAAAAAAAAAAAAAGCAATTTTGCAGTTCCCTTAAAATTTCCAGGCTTAAATTTGTCATAAGTATCCTATGTTATTATTACACCCAAAGAATACAATCAAGTTTTATATTCCATTTTATAAGCTTGGTGAAAGAGAATTTCATTTTATGATGGTGCTTAGATTTCACAGTCAAGGAATATTCCAAATACTGTCAGTGTCTGGGGTAAGTGCAAATAGAAATGGGTGTTATAGGATTGTAAGCTTGGCTGTCGAAACAAGTTCCTCAGCTTCACAGCTGCCCATGAAGACCATTGTGTCCTTTAACATGACACGTATGTCTCACATAGGACTTCAAGTGGTGAATTTCTGAATTCTATTAAACAATAGGGCCACCTAAAAGTAGCTCTCTTTCTCCACTTCAAGTGTTTTTTTTTTTAACCGTAAGAAATATAAACAAGTAAGAACTTTTAATAGCATAACTCAACATTCATTGATGAGATATTTTCCAAAGGTATTTGAGACTCTGATTTAACAGGGCTTTTTAAAATTACCTTATCAAGAAAAAGGGATACTGCAAAGCAAAACCTAGTTGTCAGCAATATTTGATCCAGTTCCTTCCCCATGTTATTCTTACCAGCCAACTGAGGATTTGCATCAGGAGCACCTGTTTTAAGTTATTCCAGACCTTCTCATGCTATGTCCAGAAGGTGGTGCTGAGAACGGGTTCTATGTCTGCTGCTCTTCAGAGCTACCAGTTCTACAGAGCCGGACAGAACCGGTAGAATCCCACCCGTTTCTAGCTTTCCTTTTATACCGTATGTTGTCAAACATCTACATCATCTGGAATTTTGAAGTGGGGTATCAGCAGTAAGATAATAACAAACCATTCTCTTGTGTTTTATCATCTAGTTCCAAATAAGCAATTGATATTTTTGAACCTTACCTAAGTTCATTAATGGACTGGATGAGGAAGAGCAAGCTTAAATGAAATCCAGATAAGATGGAGATACTATTATTAAGTATGAAACTGGGACAGAGCTTCTGCCTAGTTTGAATTGGCCTGCATTCTCCATGAATGAGTAGTTTGTAATCTGAGAATATTCCTTAATTTCCAGTTAATGAGTAGATTTGCAGGATTAAAACAAATAATTCTGTCCACAAATCTGGCAAAATTAATAAAGCCACAGTTTCTGTGGGGCAAAAATAAAAATTTCTTTCAGGTATGGGCAGCACATGGACAATCCATATTGTTTCCTTGGAATATCTCATACTTTGGATATGATCTGGAGAAAACCTCCAACTAGGAAATGTATTCAGCTGTGCTTACCAGATGCTGATCATTGAGAAGGTGCACAACTCTTGATGTCCAGTCTCCCATTGGCACTAGATCAGGAGACGTTCTGTATAATCGTAGCAAGCACAGAGCTGCACTTTGCTTTACACTATCCATGGTGTCTCTGCAAGAACAAACACAATCCTGTCAATAATTAAAAGGATCTCCCCAAACTCCCTGGGACACATTTTGTTCAACTCAGTTATATACTGGAAAGAAAAAGTTCATACAGAAGTAATTAGAAACTAATCCTCTTGTTGAGCCATTGATTCTATAAACTGGAATCTTTTGTATCACAGTGAGAAAAGGTGACAGAAAATAATTTTAGGTTTCCTATCAATTTGTTACTGAAATAGCATAGAATTTTTCCAGCGACATCAACTTTTATAGAGGCATTTTCTAGAAGACCATGGGATAGGTTCATAGGTGCACATTTAATTTTCTGGCATAACCATCTAAATTTGAATGAAAAGAAAGCATGTTTACCAGCAGAAGAATATATAAACCTGCAAAATTCCTAAATGTACAATCACAATTGGGAAATGTTGCCAATACACACATCATTTTACAATTCATACACTACTCCTTCAACTTATCAGATTTCTGGTTAATTGACTCAGAAAAATTTTATTTACCCTACAAAACTTCATATTCCCATTTTATATTAGCTCAGTAAATAAAATATTTACTTATTGTTCCTGTGATTAAACAGCTAGTTTTAATAAAACATTTCAAACTTTAGAACCTCTTTACAAGGCTGCCTCTTACTGTCATAAAGATACCATAGGTTCACTAGTGAATTTTTCAAGATTCGCCCTTGGTGAGACAAGTGGACATATAAATTTGATTAATAAACCTATAAAAATAAACTTCTGAAAAACATCACAGAAATACATTTACACTAACAGTTAAGCAAGTTGACATTTATCAGAGTTGCAAACTTGTAACTATCTTGTTGTTGTTAGTTGCCGGCCCAATTGACAACATACTTCCAGGCCTTCCTGTCCTCTACCATCTTCTGGAGTCAATTTAAGCTCACGTCTATTGCTTTAGTGACTCCATCCAGCCACCTCATTTAACTATCTAATAAAGCCAACACTAAGGCAACCTTTAAAAACATAATCACTCTCAAACACTGGAAGAAGCTCCTTATTCATAATAAAGCAAACAAATACAACCTTTGGGAGCAAAATAGGTGTTCTCTTTCCAATGTAAACATCAAAGAGATGGATTTCTAAACATGAGCACCATCAATGGGAAGAGAAAAAGTATTTAAATATGATGTGATACTTGTTACATCTAACAGAATAAACTCAATTGTCTACTAAATACTCAGCTTGTGCATATTACTTACCCAGCTACCAGTATTTTTGGAATTTCACCAGCAAACGCTTCAGCCATCTCTCTGCTACCCACATTTGCAATGCAGTGCAAAGCCAGTCCCATAAAAGTGGGGTTCCGGCTAGCTAAATCATTCTTGATTGCATTGTTTATCAGGCGTATCAACTCACTGTTTGAATTCACAAGTACGGAGATGAACAAATAACCCTGAAATTAAGAGAATAATTCGTGGTGAGTCAACTGGGAAATGTTTAACATGTTATGGGAAGGGTTTTGAAAAATGGTTCCTGCATGCATATTATATAAATTGCTGAAGAATCATTTTTTATGTCCTGGTCTTGAAGCAAGATATGTTATACTGCAGCAATTTTTCACTGTAGTTAAAAATCAATGCAAATTTCTGATGAACTAGACAGTTGGGGATACTAAATTATACTGAATTAGCAATTTTGTGACTTTTAAAGAGTCATGCTGACAAATGGCTATATACCAGAAAGAACATCTGGATTGTCAATTTGGTCCCTGACATTCCTCAAAGAGATCACTCAGAACAGCTTTTCAGGTGCATTTTGAAAAACGCCTCAGAAGGTCATAAGGAGAAAAGGACCCCATGTATACAGGCATATAATTAAGCCCATAAACCTTTGTACAGGAATCTTAAGTTATACAATTTGAGGGACATGCCCAAGACTCATAATGCCCTTTCATGCAAGAATCAGACTGATAAAATGTTCTTATGAGAAAGTTAGATAAATCACTGTGATAAAATTACAGGCAGTTCTTGACTTACGACTGATTGCTTAGCAACCATTTAAAGTTACAATGGCCCTATGTAGGGGGGGTATTTAGGACCCAGATTCAAAGTTTTGACAGCTCCTGCTCACAGTCATGTGACTGCACTTCAGGCATTTGGCAAATGGCCTGCATATACAGCCATTTTCAGTCCTATAATCAGACCATACTTTTACTTCTAGTTTTTGGCAAAACTACACCCATCGCAAACAATTGTTTGGCTTAATGTCTGTGCTTGCTTATTAACCATGGTGATTCATTTCAATTACCATTACAAAAGAGCCATAAAATTGGGTCGATCATGTGAACAACTCATTTTACAACTGTTATTAGTTACAACCGTGATGGGCAGTTTCCATTATGGTTGTAACTCAATCATACCACCTGTATCACAAATACGAGCAAAATTTAAAAACGTTTAAGGTTTGGCCAATTTACTGGTTTGTTTTGTGAATTTAATTACAGACAGGAAAAATGTGAAGTAACTGGTCAAATGCTGACAGGATGAGTAGCATTGATAGCCTTCATTTAACTTATATCTTATTGACCTTTCACAAGAATTGCCATGAACTTTAAAAATACCAGAGAGAGAGTGAGATCAACAATGTTTACCAAATGTTTGGGCTTTAACTGAAAAGAAGATAGAACCTATACCTGTATTTCTCTCGCAAGATGATTGCATGTTCCAACAACCATGTAGGAAGCATTTTGTATTTGTAAAATTGCTCTATAATCATTTGCTTCTTGGTATATTATAAATGCAGAAAAGTTTAAATACGCTTTTTCTGTTTCAATGCCAAGGGCATACTTTTCTAAGAAATCAAACTAGATCTAAATCCTCTGCAGCTTTCTACTTTTGAGTCCTCGGTTATATTATGTCACTCACTGAGTACTCCACTGCAGATCCGAAAGTCTAGTCATTATGATGTTATAATTGTCGAGTCAATTATAATATCATGAGTAGATAGAATTAGGATGTAACAGAAGCTGATGACCTCTAACATCCCATCTCATTCTAGGCTTTTCTGCAACAGATGTACAAATCAAATGTGAACAACCTATAACCCACAGCCATAGGGATTCTTGATGCAATTTCAGAATTCCGTGGTATCGGTTCATATCTGATAAGTGCTGTCTCTTACCCCAGATCAGTTGCTTAAAAAGAAGAAAATGGTATAGAGAAGAGGGAACAATTGGTGTTGGAGAATAAGTTCCCCTCCAGCTAGATATCGGTAGTCCTTAAATTACGATCATGATTGAATCCAAAATTTCTGTTGTTAAGTAAGACATTTGTTAAGTAAATTTTGCCCCATTTTACAACCTTGCTTGCTTGTTTGCTTAAGTGAATCACTGCAGTTAAGTTAGTGACACAGTTGTTAAGTGAATCTGGCTTCCTCATTGACTCTGCTTGTTGAAAGAATGTAAAAGGTCATTGCACGACCCCCCCAGGACACTGCAACTGTCATAAATATGAACCAGTGGCTAATTATCCAAATTTTTATCACATAACTTCAGGAATGCTACAATAGTTGTATGAAAAACTATCATCAGCCACTTTTTTAATGCCATTGTAATACTGAATGGTCACTAAATGAACTGTTGTAAATCAAGAATTACATTTTATTACAAAATGATATTTAAAAGTACAGGGAAAGTATGTCATTAGCACACTTTAATGTGCAACCAACAGCTATACATGAAAAGATGTATAGGAAATTCCTATTAGAAGATTTGGTTGGTCCAAATAGGATAAAAGATCTTATAAAATATACACAGAGTGAAGCAAATGTCAGGTCCAGGGGTGGGATTCTATTGGTTTGGACTGGTTCTATAGAACCGGTTGTTATGATTCTGTGCAGTTCAGAAAACCAGCAAATTGTGCCCTGGCTGGCCCTGCCCCTCTCCACCTGCTCCTCCCCTCCTTGCCCAGTCAGTTATCGCGCATGCATGACATCACACGCATGCCCGACATCGCTGACTGCATTCTCCCCCGCCCAGTCACTCCTTAAAGTATTTCTTTTTTTCCCTGCCCGACGATCAGCTGTTCCGATGATCAGTTATGTCGGGATTTCTGTGTCTTGCTGCTTCGCCCAGGAGTCTTCTGAGGCCCAGAAGGCCCAAAAATGGAACATGTGAGGGGGCTTCTTTTGCCTTCCTGGGCCCCAGGGAAGCCTTCTGGGAGTAAAAACCGCCCCGCAGGCAGCTTCCCCGAGGCCCAGAAGGCCCAAAAGCGGAGCATGGAGGATTACTGTATCAATTGGGCCCAACTTTTCATTCATAGCTAAAGGTGTTCAGTTTTATTCTTTCGCCAATATCTATTTTCAGAAAAGCAAGATGTTACTGCATTAAATATTGTTATATAGCAGAATATATATGTTATATTGTTATATGTTATATTGCAGAATATACAATGATTGCTTAGAATAAATTTAACTGACTAAATCAATATGTATTTCACAGTTTTAACAATTTTATCATTTTTTTTCTTTGTATACTTTGGCTCTTTGAGCCAAATAATAAACTTGCAACCCATCTAATTTAATTCTAATTTCATTCTCTGTTTGCTTCAGCCCTACCAAGCATGCTGCCCTCTGCATATTATGCCTAGAGGATTATGAACATTTTTTTTAAAAAAATGTACGCTTCAGTACAAATTTTAGACTGCAGGATGACTCAATGTGCTCGGCCAGTAATGACTCTATGTGTTGTGGAGCTTTCATGTGTACACAAGAGCTCTTATGTGTACAAAAGCCCAGTATGTGCTTAGTTTTCTAAGACGTTTGCATGTTATAAGCAACAATGTTTATGATTTTTTTATAAAACTGATATTTTTGTTCAAAATTCACACCAAACAGATTTTTAGAAGAAAGTTTTCATTAAATTAATTAGCTTATGAGCCTAAACTGTTAAGTCAACAGTGAAATTACTGCTGCAGGCAAGCATAAGCCTTTGTATTGTGAAATGCATTTTGCCTTACAGTGTTGACAGCTATTTATTCAGTAGTTCCCTTACCAATATACCTATTAGTACAATACTTCTAAATCTTCTTACAACAGCATTGAATCTAGTGCACAGAAAATTGAATTAATACAGATTGCTCATTTTTATTTCCTTACTTGCTGCTTCATTAGCTACTTATTTAACATCAATCTGTTTTCCAGCTTTCTCATTTTCTTTAAATCTTTGCAAGTATTTTTACCAGTTTCATCATGACAACTTTTACCTGAACAGTATTTTTGATAAAACAATAATTTATAAGTACAGCATGCTGCAATGTGGGTCATTTCAGATGTATGGACAAGTCCCAGATTTTTGCCAGCTAAATTGAAGATTGGATGCTATACCAGTTTATTTAATAATTACATTTATTAATTTCAATGGACACATGTTGTGCATTGACAATAAACATTTGATTGACTGATATAGCCACCTATCTCACGAGGGAAGGCTCTGGTGGTATATAATAATAATAAATTTAAAACAATACATATATAAAAAGAGGGTTTTAAATGTATAAAAATCAACATTAAAAATAGAAGTTAGTTAAAAGTAAAATATATACAATTTGGATGGGAAATTTTGGGGTTGTAGCCCTAAAAATAAAATAACATTTAAAAAGTCTGAGCATGCCAGATTGGAAAATACTGTCTCCCAACTGAAGCCCAGCAGGTAAACAAGGTAACTACAGTTTTGTTATGCAGGTATGAAACATTACTTACAATTTGTTTCTCTGTATATTTGTTTGAACTTAGGAGATTCACAGCCTCCATGTGGCCGAAATCAATATCATGTCCCAGGAGAAAAATGAAAAGCAGCTTGCAGACATATTTTTTCTTGCTATAACCATCCAGGGCTTTATCACCTAATGAGTAATTAAACAGAAGCCATAAACACTAAAACCAAACACAAATACTGTATGTCTTTTCAAATATATTGATTAGCTTATTACATTCCATCATGTCTTCTCGTAGTACTGAACCAGCTTCGCAATGTATATCCAATGAAAACTGTAACTACATCCTTAATTCCTGTCAGAGAGTGAACTATAATTTCAATAATGACAATAGATAATAATTTATAGATTACTATGTGACAACTCTGTAGGGGGAGGGGGGAACTTTTTAAGATGGTTTATTCATATTTAGTTGAGATTAACCAGACAAGAAATAAACCGAATCAACAGGGAACCAAATTAATTTAAAACAAAGTCTTCCATAAAACTGATTAAAATTTGAATTTAGTTAAACATGAAGTTGTACTTACATATACACACATACAACACTTTCTTTTTCTAGTGCTTACGATATATCACTCACAAGTCATCTTGTACATTGAGTAAGTAACAGGCTTTCATGGAACCACTATTAAAACAAATACTGAATTCTTATGTATTACAGGACTTGTCATCCTCAGAGAAAAGCATATTTGTGAAATGCATTTGATATCATTTTTCCTTGCATTATATACGAACACATCATTTCAATGTATATACTGGATCAATCAGATGTCAATGTTACAATTCTATATGTTACCAAGAACCACATTAACATACTGTTAACATCACAAACTTAGGTTGCAAAAGTGAACAGCACTTATCAAGGAAGCTTGGCAATATACATGGATGTCATTCAGACTAGAGAACTATTGCTGGAGAGCAGCAAATAGAGGGAATTTAAGGCCCGGTCCCACTGGCCGATGGACGCAAAACGTATGCATAAAGGACACAGTGGACGAGCAAAATTTCGGGGGTGGCTCCATCCATTGTCATCCGCTCCAAAAAGTGGTGAAAATTTGCATAAACAGAACAGAAAAGAACGGACATGGGGAATATGTAGCGGGGAGGTTAAACGGATGTTCATCGGAAGCCTAGCGGATGAAAGTGGATGGAAGCAGATGACACCTCCGAAGGGGTTCTGGGGGAGAATTTCAAAGAGGATGCATAGCAGAAGGGGCGGATGCATAGCGGATGAAGTGGATGCATCACGGATGCCTATAGGAAACAAAGGGGATGCCGCGTGGATGTATATTGGATGCAAAGCGTTCACTGCGCATGCAGGGAGTATGAATTGCGTCAGCTCCGTGGATATAAAAGGATGCAGCACGCACGCAGTCAGCAAACGGGAAAGACGTGCTGCCACATACATCTTGCAGGAACACCATGGTTCATCAGTCAGGCAAGAAGAGAAAGCCCGTGCCTACTCGTTCAAGCCCTGGCAAGGTGAAGAAGGCCAGAACCAGCATCCCATCCCCTGGCACTGACTCTGAAGCTGCTGCTGCTGCTGCTGCTGCTGCTGCTGTGGTGGACCAGCCCCAAGGTCCTCAAAGCCCTGCTGCTGAAGGCCCTGCTGCTCAAGCCCCTGCCAGAGGGAGGAAGAGGCAAGGGAAGGAGAAGGGAGAGAGGAAACAGTACATTGTTTCTGAGGAGCATGAAGATGAGGTGCTGGAATGGCTCAGGGAGAACGAGTACCTCTAGAGAAAGGGCCACAGACTGTATCAGGACACCAAGAAGAAGCAGGCAGCTTGGAGAGACAAGGCAGAGAGCCTGGGGTACACTGCAGAAGTACTCCTTGGATGGTGGAAGCACATGCACACCTGGTATGGCAAGCTACACCTCAAGAAATCCGTGCAGGCCGCTGTCAAGCTCATTGACCGGGAGATGTACGTCATGGCCAAGTGCAGTTTCCTGGAGGGTGAGATCCGCCACCGAGGAGCAGCCCCTCTGACCCACCCCTCTCCCTCAGACAGCCGACAGACAGCCAGTCCTCTTCCAGCCCGGAGCCAGCAAGCCTGTCCAGGCAGGGGTCTTCAGAGGGCCCCACAGAAGAGACACCCCCAACAGCTGCACTCCCCATGCCGGCAGACTTGGAGGATCCCGTGGAGGATGACACCCTGCTGTCACAAATGGAGGAAGCAGCAGCCACCAGAGGCCAACCCACCCTCACCCCCACCCCCAGCTCCAGAGGATGCAGGCAGAGAGGCAGACTGGAGGGCCAGAGCCACACTGTCCTGTTGGAGATCAGGGACACAATCAAGACCAGCACAGAACTTCTCTCTCAGCTGGTCCACTTGGACAGAGCATCCTCGGGCCAGAACATCTTCATCACCTACGTGAGCCAGACCCTGAGGGACCTGCCCGAGGCCCAGTACCAGGTGATAAAGCAGAAGATCACAGCACTTCTGCACAATCCTCAAGACCCAGCTGAAGCTGCTCCTACCCAGTCCAGGTCTGCTCCTCCACCCCAGGCGATGACACAGCCCTTCCATGGCTTTCAACAGCCCCTCACCTACCAAGGCTACGACTACCAGGACTTCCCACAGCAGAAGCAGAACTTCCCAGTCCAGGCCCAGGTTCATTGCACGCCACAGACGTCACTCCTCACCCAGCTGCAGACCACGACACTCCTCCTTCCTCCATCCCACAGCCAAGCCCGTCAATGGACAATCTGTCATCAGTATTGGGTCTGACATCTCAAGTCCTTGATGAAGAGCCTCTCAACCTCACGGGACTGAGTCAGCTCTCGGATAGCTTCCTGAACACACCATCCCCTGTTGTACCCTCGGGGCCAAGCACCCCAATGGTGCCTCAGACCAGCACTCAAGCCACAGCCACCTCCATAGTCCCTGCCCGCTTTTACTTGTTTAATAAAATCATAAAGTTTCCCTAAGAAAGTTAATAAAGGTTATCTTTGCTTAAGACACTTAATACAGTTTACTTGGTTCATTTTGCTTATTTAATAAAGTCATAAAGTTTACCTAAGAAAGTTAATAAAGATTATTAACACTTAGTTTACTTGGTTCTTTTTTTTTACTTAATAAAGTGTTGGTGAAAACTTTGAAAAAATGGTTAAGCCTTTGCATGCTTGTGGGATAGACAAGGATATTTGTGGGATAGATAAACCTCCAGTGCAACCATAGTGGGACTGTATGGTCCACCATCCCAGCGATCCAGATGATTTTCTCCCCCTTTTTGTAGAAAATATTAGTTGTCCATTATGGGGCCTTCTACATACTCTAGACATACTGCAGACATCCTAAATATATGAGATACATCCCAGATACAAACGTTTTGTCCGTTTTTAATACTTTATATACAAGATGCATAAGCTTACATCCTTGTTATTTCCGTGCTACTAACGCTATGTGGACGTTCCGTGTACCATTTGTTTTCTCCCTCTTTCCATTTTCAGCTGCAGCGGATGTGAGCTGAGGGGATGGCCAGAGGATGCAGAGAGGATACAGTGGACGTTTAATGGATGATAACAGACATAGAACTTTTGTTGCTCGTATATGTCGCGGATGTACATCATACGTGGCAGAAAGTTCATCCGTTCACAAAGTTTTGTGCAGCTCAAAACTTCTTGCACAGATGAAATTGCAGTGGACAGATGCTCGACGGATAGAGTGTATGAAACACGTATGCAGTGAGTACACAACGGATGCATAGCATTTTCCAATGGATGGCAAGCTTTTTTTAACGTTTTACATCCTCTTTGCATCCGTAAGTGCAGTGGGACCTTTAGTTAAGACTGTTGAAGTAGAAACTACCAGCACTAAAAAGCAGCATACACACAAAAAGGCACTAAGCACAGGCATAAACAATAGGGCCTAGAATAACTCACAATGCCCAACTCACTGCAGCCAATTCACCATGACTAACTTGCTTTGGCTAATTTGTCACAGCCAATTCGCTACAGGATAACTCATCACAGGACAAGTCAACACTGTATTCATCATTTCATTCAGTTACTTTTATCATTGGTGATCATCACGTTTTCACTGAGATGATTGGAACTCTTGTATTTCTGGATTGACTTTCTTTATTTTTCGATATTCCTATATTTGTTGAATTGTCCTGTGGCAAGCTGTCCCACAATAAGTTGGCCATAAGCCAATTCCATAAACAATAAAGATATTCCTTGCTTAACAGCAACCATCATTGAGACCAGAAACTCTTTCACTAAGTGACATGATCAATAAGAGGAAAATCCTCCAACCACCCCAGACTGATGTCACTTCTGCTATAGTTGTTAAGCAACTCTCTCGTGGTCATTAAACAAGACATCATGTTATTGAGACTTGCATTTATTCTTGACTTCTTAAGTGCAATCTTGTACTGACAGGATGTTATGACAGTTATAAGCACCTGCTGGTTGCAAAGTCCCCAAATGTTAATTATGTGACCATGGGATTGCTAAATTTACTATTTTGGCACTATTGTTACTACAAACGGTTGCTCAGCAGTGAGCAAGGTCTTCCTGTGGTTGTTAAAAGAGTATCATAAAGATCAGAAGGAGCTGGCCTAAAGGTGCTTTAATATATTCATCTGGAAAAATAATGCATTGATCTATTAATCTGAACAAATAATATGATTCAGTCCAATGAATGCAGATCAACAGTACAAGTGGCCATCTTAGATTTATTCACATCTTACATAAATCTTCATAAATGGCTGTTCTATTTATACAAAAATGGCACTGTTAGTAATTCAGTTACCTACAAATAGGAACAAGTTTGCCTCTTGGCATTATTTTCCTTGAAGAGACATAATGGATTCTAAATCACATTTGGCTGTTTGCATGAACAAGCATCTTGCGATGTGGAAAGCAACTGGTAAGACAGTATAGACAAGGCCTAAAAATATTCATTCTCCTTGGCAACTGCCAGTCTCTAGGCTACAACATGGCTGATATCAAGCCAAGAAACCACAAACTGGCCTGTATCAATAGAAAAAAAAGTGATTTCTAAAATAAGATATTCATTGTACAGGCTATCTTCACAATTATTTTTAGCTTTCCTTCTGTCAGGGGGTATTGTCAAGGTGGCTGGACTGTATTTATAGAGAACTCTGGATAAACAGATTATCGGGACCTTTTCAGTCAAGATTTAGGACTGGATGGAACAAAAATATTTAGTATGGGATAGTTGGGAGTGCAAATATCCTGGTTGGGCACTCTCAGCAGCCTTTGATATCAATTAACATCATATTCTCCTGGAGCTGTTGTGAAGCTTGGAAGCAGGGGGCACTATTCTTCAGTGACTTTCCTCCTTCCTTGGTGACAATTACTTGCTTTAGCAAGGAAGATTTCAGCAGTTGCAATGGACCTCAGTTAGATGAACGGTACAATGTGATCTTTCTTCTCTTTTATAATCTTGTTTATTACAATAACTCTGGTCTAAACACACAAGGTTTTAGGAACTAGGGCTAAATCTATGTAGAGGGGACAGGGAATGGCGTTGAAGGACAGGAAGAAGAACTGCTACCGAAAATGGTCAGATAAGAGAAGCCAAGAAAGTAACTTGAAAAAACAACAACAATCTCTCAGTAAGTCTCTGTCATAGTTCAGAGGGAGCACATTCATATTTGCAAGATTCTGTTACAATAGCTGTTATAATCAAAGTAATGCTAAATTATATGGTATTGGTGTGTTAGCCCAATCTACCATGTACGGCTGACATTGTATTGTGACTAATAAGCATATCTACATCTTTCATCTGGATCTGAATGGAAAATAATCAATTGCCAATATCTGTCACACATAATCTCTTTTCCTTTTGAATACCTCTGATTAAAAAAAAGTGAGGATTTTGTTTTTCTTTTGCCAAAAGCATGAGCACAGGGGTAAAGTTTGGGAAACACTATGTAACTGTGGGAGGAAATTATTCTGTAATCTGACATGAATAGATGAATGGGAATAAGATGAGGGAATACATAACAGGTGACAGAGAAATTTGAAAAAAGAAGCTTTCTGGAATTATGAAGCGAGAAAGGCTCTAAATGCGAAAATGCATATAGAAAATTGTTGCAGGAGACAGAGAGATAGAATTGAAAGAGAAACAGAGAGAGAATATCATGTACCTACAGAGAAAATGTTAAGTGTTACATGAATAGATGGTGTGACTGGAGAAAGGTTGAAACAGGATGTAATTTGCTTATAGTATGACTGCATTACTTGCTCAGTGCAAAGATATGAAAATAGAACTTGTTCCTAAATACTAGAAGAATAATCTCATTATTCTGCTATATAAAGGGAAAGGTAGTAAGAATGAAGACAAAGTCAGCTGGAATATTATTATTCTTGCTCAAGTGTGCCTGAAAAAGATTTTTAATAGAATTTTGATCAGCATTTGGGAAGTTGCTGTGCAGTGCAGCTGTACAATAGGCAAAGAGTGTATAGACCAGAGTTGCTCTTCTACATGAAAAATATGTGAGTGGCACAAAACAGGATTATGGTATGATACATTTATTGACTTAGAGTAAATGCCTGATAAAATAAATAGGCTTGAATTACGGAATGCTTTGCATGAATGTTGAGTTGAAGGCCTGTTCCTAAATGTGATTAAGAGTAAACCATATATAAGAATGAATGGAATGGGTAATGAAGACCCATCAGGGTGGTGTAAGAATCAAAAGATAGAGAGAGGAATAGTGGATACTGCTGGTTTATTTTTAGCTTTGCTTTGTTCTCTCATGCTATTATTATTAGTTATATATTTCTTTTCTGTGATTTGGATATTGCTGCTTCACCGAAAGATGACATTATGATGGATACACCCACACCCACAAACATATACACACCCACACATACACACCCACACACATAGTATATATGAAGAGTTGGACTGAGGTATAGTCCTCCCTTTTTATGACCCTATAATCCCTAGTAGGGGTAGAATTGGGGTGACTGAATAGAGCTGAGAGTTTACAGGCCAGATGCCCTTCCTAATGCCTAGGTGGAGTTCACAGCAGGTATTTTTCTTTGTGCCCTAAGAGAGAGAAATATGCTGCTAGAATTGAACTCTCAACCTTTAAAGTGAGAGGTGAGCATCTTTACCACTAGACTATCATGCCGGTCTGGACTGAGGCAGAGCACTTTTAATAATTTATTTTTTTCCCTGAAAACAAATTTATTGGTTAAATAATTTGGTTGGATAGGCAGCTTAATGTCTTTGTCGTACCAATTATATATATTTCAAGTATCCAGATGTAAAACTGCAGTTTATTTATGGGAAATTATGACTATCAACTCTTCCTTTTCTATTCCTAGAGTTCTGAACCTCTGCCTATTAAAATCAGTGCAGAAGAAACAGGAAGTCAGAATACAAATCAGCATTTTCAACACGAGTGCGTCAAAAAGGAGATTTCCTTCCCTTGGGCTTTCATTTAGCTGATTTGATAGTATTGTTTTCACATCCTTAAAAGACAAAAACCTAGATATGTTTCTTTCAATGATTTGTTTAAAGCCATACCATAAAATACATTCTCAAATATTTTTCATTAATGATACGGGGGAAGAATATGTTATAAAATTAAAGATATTGTGTATGTGTGTGTGTGTGTGTGTGTGTGTGTGTGTGTATGTGTGTGTGTATGTATATATATATATATATATAGATAGATAGATAGATAGATAGATAGATAGATAGATAGATAGATATTTGTTTTCTTAGGTTTTCGCGGGTACTTACATGTGTGCTGTTTAGCTTCCTTCGGGTATTATCCCACATCATTGTAGTTCTGTTAAAGTTGTAGCAACGTTTCAGCAGAATCTCATCTGCCATCCTCAGGCTTCTGTATGGATATGGGTCTTACAGCTCCTGGTTTTAAATTTGAGGCTGGTCCATTTTGATTGGTTGGGAGCCTGGACCTGTGTTCATTGGACTGGAGTTTGATTGATTGGTGTTCCTGGTTTCTTCTGTCTGTTTTGTGGCTTTGATTGGCTGGCAACACTCTGTTCTTGTGTTGGAGGCTTTTAGTGCAGCTTGGCTCCGTGTGAAGGGACGGCTGCTCTTCATTAGCAAGCTGCTCTTCATTAGCAAGCTGGGTTTCACCTGGGTGCCTGGTGGGGGGGTGTTTGGGTTGGAGCTATCAA
>BLBF01012974.1:0-28558 GCA_015471245.1 Laticauda colubrina | reverse complement strand
ACCCTAACTGGTTTAGGTGAAATAATAACTATGAATCATAGTTAGTGTATGTTAGAGTGTATACAGCTTTAACTGTGAAATAGCAATTAAAGGAGTGGTTAAGAAAACAATATAAAAGTAGCAAGACTACGGCTTGCTCACTCTCTCTGGCTTTGATGATCCCTGATTACTGCTTGGAATCAAGACTGCATTGCTCGAACAGGAGAGACAACAAAGGACTGATTTTTATGTGAACTGACATAGGATATTCTACATGGACTTTGCTAACTGAATACCCCTGAATGGACTGACTACATGGTAAATGAATATTGGACTGTTATTTGACTATGCTATTAACTTATAATGGAATAAAATATATTCTTGATAGCACAAGCGTATTTGTTATTTTTACTGTATGTTAATAAACATACAAGCTTAGCTCACTCATTTATCTGTGTGCCTATCTGACTAACGCTGCACATTCTGTTTAGCTTGTCTACCTAACCCTGGTTGGGGAACCCAGGCTTAACAGATCTACCTACCAACCCATCTACCTACCTACCACCTATCTACCTACCTATCCATACATGCGTCCAAAAGTTCTGTCTGTCTGTCTTCCTGCCTGCTTGACTGCCTACTTATCTACCTATTGATACATTCATCCAAAAGGTCTGCCTGCCTTCCTGACTACCTTCCTACCTATCTATCTACCTACCTAACTATCCATCCATCCATCCATCCATCTATCCAAAAGGTCTTTCTGTCTGTATATCTGTCTGCCTGCCAGCCTGACCACCTACCTTCCTACCTACCTATCTATCCTTCCATCCATCCAAAAGTTCTGGCTGTCTTCTTGCCTGCCTGCCTACCTTCCTATCTATCAATACATTCATCCAAAAGGTCTGCCTGCCTGCCTACCTACCTACCCACCCACACACCAATCCATCCATCTTTATATCTATCAAACAATATATCTATCTCTATCCATCAACCTACCTACCTACATCTCTCTCTCTCTCCCTCCCTCCCTCCATCTCTCTATGTTCAAAGCCCCAGCCCCACAGGCACATTGGGAAAATAGAGCAAAGCCAGTCTAGGAGGGAGAGGGAGGGAGGGAGGGTGAGGGAGGGAGGGAGGGAGGGAGGGAGAGACAGTGAGAGACCTGATGCATCAGATTGAAATGAGGCCTAGTTTAGACTTACATCTTTGCCAGCATCTTTCCCAGCACAATGAAATCCCTTTGGCTTCTGTTAAAGATTTTGTGGACAAAACATGGTCAAGACTATCAGGAAGCTCTCATATTTTGTTGAAGCTTTAAACAGGATCTATTGGTCCAGATCTCCACCCTAAAAAATTACTCTTCTCCAATCTATCACAGTGCCAATTCTGAAGAAAGCAAAACCAAAATGTACTGGTAAATTACAAGGAGAACACACACACTCCCTTCTAACCCTGCTGGAGATTGCACGAGAATAGATATCTCATTACCTTTCTCCTCCCTCCCTCCCTCCCTCATTTCTTTTTCTTTCTGTCCCTAACTTCCACCCCCCTTTTTCTTTGTCCCTTTTTCTTTCGTTCCCTTTCCTCTCTCTTTTCTTCCTTCTCTCTTTCTCTCTTTCTTATCTCTCTCTCTCTTTCCCTCTCTCACGCTCACCCCATTGACTTGGTGCACCCCGCCGCTCGGACTTGCTTGGGCAGGTCCCTCCAGTGCAGCGGGCTCAACGGGGTAGACCTGCGGGACCGGCACCTAAAACATGGCAGTGGCAGCAGATTTGAAAATAGAGCAAAGCCAGAGGTCTGTATTTTTTGCTGCAAAGAATCACAACAGCTTCTGGGCTGTGCACAAGAAGGGACACACATGTCAATGCAATTCAGCAACATAAAATAAAGAAATACAAATAAAACAAATCAACAAGAATCAGCAAAGCATCTCTGATTAGATTCTCTTCACTACTAGAATCTAATCAGTGATGCTTTGCCGATTCTAGCCCGATGACCTGCTCCAGCAGGTTTAGAAGGGTATGTGTGTGTGTGTGTGTGCATGGCTGTTGCCTGGCCATGCCCACCCAGTCACATGACCACCAACCACACCTACACAGTCACATGACCAGCAAGCCATGCACACCCAGTCATATGACCAGAAAGTCATGACCAGCCAGTCACATGACCAGCAAGCCACACCCTCAGATTAGGCCATGCCCACAAAAATTTGAACGCCACCCCTGGGGGTGAGCACTGAGGATGTCTTTGTAGCACCAAGGGGGTGATGGACTGAAAAAGTTTGGGAACCACTTCCTTAAAGCTTTCACTTTTCTTTCTGTGTTCGTTTTAATCCTTTCTTCTAGAAGAGACCCTCCAATATTCTCCAGTCATCTCTCTCCTCCCCAGCTCTGGTTAATAAGACCCAAATCATTGTTACTGTTGGCCTTTTGAGTTTTCTGATGATGTTTTCACAAGAAGAAGGAAGAGGCAAAGAGTGGCAAGTGGCTTCGTCCAGAAACTCCTGGGCCCAGTCGAGATATTCCAATATCTCCTGTCCCCCATGGCCCTCGTGCTCAAAATTTGTAGCAGCCATCTCCTCACTCTTCCCAGATGTATGAACATCCACAAAAGAACCATCCACAGCCAAAGAGAAGGCATTGCAGCCACACAGGTGAGCGGTTATCAGGCCCGGCCCAGCTTGGACCTTCAGGAAAGAAAGACTCATCTCCATTTGCAGTAGAGATGCATCTTGTAAAAGGTATCCTTTCACTAAAGCCAAGTAATCACAGCGAAAGCAAAGCTAGATCTGAGGATTCCTGCATAAACCCGGAAATCTTCCCTTTTTTCTCCCTGGTCATCTACAATCGTGTCCACTGAAGGCCAATCATGCAGATGAGGAGTAAAAGTATTCCTTTCAAAATTTTAGGGAGGAAGCAGGGGAATCCCACCTCTTTGCTCATTCATGCTAGACCAACGCAACACTCTTGTATCATAACCAGCAAATATCTGCATCCAGTGGCTACACCTTTGCATCTCTTTGCTGAATGGGTGTTGCCCATCGAGAAACTAGGATGAAAAGGGCAGAATTGGACCATAGAAATTGTGCAAGTGAACTTGGATTGTTTTTGGCACAAACAAGTGATGGATTTCTCCAAGAAGTTCTAGCTTTGTGGTCTTTGGAGCCAACCAAGGAATAAGGGGGAAAGACAGCAGGCAGCTGACAAACAAAGCAGAAGGACCTTGAATGGCAAAATGACCATGTGTGAGATTTAGTATGTTTTCAACTTACTGCACATTCCAAAAAGATAAAATATGAGCGGACCGATGACAAGATAGATGTCCATGCTTGAAGCAAAAAACCCCATGTATATCTGGGTGTCCTTCTGGTGTTGTGGTGGTCAGATAGGGCTCACAGTTTAGGAGCAGACTGAGCTCACTTTCAAAGGTTCTCCTAAAACTTGCATGTTGTCAATATACACAGCAAACATACCCACACAATATGTCCCCTTCCCAAGAATGGGGATACACCCTCCATGGTGTACTCAAAATTGGAAAGGATTAGGATACGTTTTAGGATGGGAGACTTCTCCTCTGGCCCCTGGACTTAAACCGAAGACAATGTTTCAGATATTCCTTAGCTCAGGTATTGTACAAAGAAAAACAGGGGCAGTCAGGCTTAAGGAGGTGCATCCTATAAAATAGTGTTTCCAGAACCTTCTGTCTCCGCCTTCATTCCTTGAATGAAACAATGGCATTGTTTATGGAGCCTCCCCATCTTCTGGGAAATGCACAGCTTATTTTATTATTTTTTTTGCATAAATTGCTGGCCAATTTGAGTGACATTCCTGTCAATAATCGATTTAGGATCTATGACCTCTTACTTTTTGGTTGTATGGGCCAAGGTTCGTGAGCCTTTGAGTTCTAATCCTCCCTCAGGCAGGAAAACTTCCTGGGGGACTTTGAGCGGATCACCAAGAGAGCCTTGAATTCCAGTCCCACCTCAGTTCTTATTGAATTGAGGTGGGAAAGTTGAAAACATTTTCTCAGATTAATGTGAGATACTAAAATGAAGATTCCGAGAGTGTGAGATGAGCGAGTGTCCAATATTCTGTGTTGAGATGGGGGAAAGTGAAATTGTGGGGTAATCGCTGTGATCAGGTTCAAATTTTTTTTACTACTGGTTCTGTGGGCATGGTTTGGTGGGCGTGGCTTGGTGGGTATGGAAGGGGGAAGTTACTTCAAAAGCCCATTCCTTCCTCTCCCCACTAACCTGCTTTCCAGCTCCATTCTCCTGTGCAGGGCAACCAAAGGAGACCCAGCCGATCAGCTGGGACTCAGTCGGAGGCAGAGAATAGATGAAGGCGAAGCCAGTCAGAAGCGGTATTTTCCAGTTCTTCGAACCACTCAAAATTTCTGCTATCAGTTCTCCAGAACTGGCCAGAACCGACTGAATACCACCTCTGGATAAATGTCTCTTCCATGTAGCACAAAGCCACAAGTTTCAGCCTTCTTCTATTGCTTGTGGGAGAAACAGAGGGATTTGTGTGAATCTTACACTGACCTTCTTCTGATCCAACAGAGCTTTTCTGATCTCCTTCAAATGGAATTTGCAAAGGGATCCTATTCACAGTTAAGAGCCTTTATGAGACGTAAAAATTGATTCCCGATTGTTCAGCAATCTCTGTGGTTGGAGAGCAGAGCAGCTTCCAAGGGTGCCTCTTCCTAGAAACCTAGAAGTCCCCCTCCCCACTTATTCAGCCCCTTCTTGAACCCGGATGAACATTATGCAGCATTGAAGGTTTGTGACCTGGTCAATGATCCGTCTGCCTTGAGACAGGATCCCTGCAACCTCCTCCTGGGAAGAGTCCCAAGGTCCCCTTTCTCTGGACATCTTCTCCAGCCCTTCACAGACAAGACAAGCTTGGAGGAGGAGCAGAGAAATGCTTTAGGCAAAAACTGTGGAGTGGAAAATTAAAGAGCCTGAAAACAACTATTTTATTTCTCTGGTTGAGGAAAGAAAAAATATACAGTGGAAATTTCTTTAAAAGCTTAATTTTTGTATTTACTTTTTTTTTTTGCGTTGAAGTACACACCAAAATAAAAACAATCCGAAACTGAAATCCCAGACAGCTGTTCTGCTGAATTCTTTTTGCAAAGGAGGTTTGATCAGGAAATCAAGAAAGAATCATTTAAGAGGGATGAAGGTTTCCCTCCTCAGCTGAGAGCCAGTGAAACATGGCATTTCACATCATTCTGGCATTTTTAGGGAGAGAATCAGGCAACCAGGCTGGTGTTTGGTTCCCAGAGTTTCCTCCTGACTTCTTTTCCTGCTCAGTCTCTCTTACACACACTTTAAGCTGCTGTAAGAAGGAACAAGTGCATCAATCATTTTTTATAAGGTGTCATGTTCAGTATCTGTTGCTGAACAGCTGAATTCCACTGAATTCCACAGAGGTCTCTTTAGCAATATTTATTGAAAGGGGAGGGAACTGCAAGAATCCCAGTCATTCAAGAATTCCCCATTTTGAAATATACAGATATCATTTTCTTTGACTTCTGCATAATATCTAAATGGAAATCAAATAAAAGAAACATTAACAATTCTTCCACTATCATAATGATGTTATAACTCATGTTTTTAAATTTGTTCTGGCTGTGAGATGCTCCTTTGTGTTCAGCTCTGGCCTCAGAAGGATAATGTAGCACTTGGGGATGAAGATGCAGGCCAGTAGACCAGCACTGGAGGCCAGGATGGAGAAGACCTGCACAGCCACCATGAGGTTCCTTTGGTGCTCAGGTAGGTGGGCAAAAAAGTTACCCAGACACTGCAGAAGACCAGCATGCTGAAGGTGATCAGTTTGGCTTCGTTGAAGGCCCCAGGCAGATTCCTGGCCAGGAAAGCCACTGTGAAGCAGATGGCAGCCAGGAAGCCCATGTAGATGAGGGTGACGTAGAACATGACAATGGTCCCTTCGTTGCATTGCAGGATGATCTCTCCAGGCTGGGAGTGGAGATCAGAGTCAGGGAAGGGGGGAGAAGCTCCTCGCCAGATGGAGCAGATGATAACTTGGACAGCAGAAGAAGACAGGATGATGGAGTTGGCCAAACTCTTCCCCAACTATCTCTTTGTTTGGTTTCCTGGTTTTCTGGCCAGGAAAGCCAGCATCACTGTGCTGGTTTTGGCCAAGAGAGAAGAAACGGCAACTGAAAAGATGAGGCTGAAGACCGTTTATCGGAGAAGGCAGCTGGCTTTCCTTGGTTGACCATTGAAGAGAGAAAAAGACAAGAAGCAAAGTAAGAGGGACACCAGGAGGATGTAGGAGAGGTCCCGGTTGTTGGCTTTGACAAGGGGAGTTTCTCGGTATTTAATGAAGATGATTAAAACAAGGCTTGTGATTAGGAACAAGAATAGGGCAACAGAAACCAGGATGATGCCCAGAAGTTCTTCATAAGACAGGAAGGTTACTACTTTGGGGATACATTGCACTCTTTCTTTATTTGGGTATTTATCATCTGGACACTAGGTACATTTTTCTGTATCTGAGGGGAAAAAAAACATATTTCTTTGTCTTTTGCATTTCAAGTTATATTTTATGTTGTTTGGCAACAAGTGATTATTGGGAGCATTTTCTGGGATGGATTTCTTAATATTTCCCGAGATAGAAATAAGTGTATTAATTTTTTTAAAAATATAGCTACGATATATTTTTGACAGGCTATGAAATTCAGTGAAGGCTTAGGACCTGAAAGATTTCCTTTGTAACGTTCAGAATATTGATAGGAACCTCCATTACTAAAGGTAAATAACAAATCAATTAATCTTTTTGGAGAAATTTACCTGCCAGATGGAAGTGCTTGTTTACTTGCCTCAGAAGATGCTGGCTGATCAAGTAACTGCTGCAAATAATTTGGAATGGCCATTGGAGCAGTGGTAATATGGGTGCAGCCACATACAGGCATAACTGTCCATGCCACCACATTGTGCATCTCGTATATCATCAATACCTTTTCAGTGTTCCTCAAAGGGAACTGATGTAGACTGCATTGCAATCCTCCTTTCAGGAGGTGGACCTAAAGGAATTCCCCATGTTTTAAGGAAATCAGGTGTTCCTAGAGAAGTAAATGTGTAACGAAGGACACATCCAAGCTAAAATGAAGAAACATTTTCTCTGGCAGAAGTAAAGGCTGCCCAATCTGCTACAGCCACCTCTCTCTATCCAGCCCTTCCTTCACAGTCTTTTTGTTCTTCTGTTTAGATAAGAAATGGGGCATTTTGGAAATAAATGAGAAACCAATTCAGCTTCAAAGTGTCTTTTAATTCACACTTTCATGACAATGCTCTTTATGGATCCACTTCCACCAGGCCTCCCATTTTCCTCAATGTCACTCACCTTTTTGAGTGGAGAAGGTCCCCTCTGGACAAGGAATGCAGTCGTAGCAGCAAACTGGCTCTCCTTCTCGAGCCCTCTTGACAAATCCAGGACAACAACTTTCCACACATTCAGATTGAGGAAAGGACTGAGCAGATAAATAATAAGATTGCCAAAGGAAATGTGTTAGGACTCTCCATCCATGGAAAATGGAGGTAAAATTGGATATTAGACAAGATATTAGATATTAGCCTCTGGTCTTCACTTAAGTAAATACAAAATCTCTCACTATTTCCAAATGGACGGAGATATAACTTCTGGAACATTCTTCCTTTAGTTCCTCTCTTAAAGCAAAAATGGGTATGGGGCGGGTGGATGCTCACTTGAGGAGCGAACGTCTCACCACACAAGCGCACCCTCCCAGCCTCTCCTAGGCCACCTGGCATGAGAGACGCTTTCACCATGGTCTGGTGATCGTTGTTCAGCCAATCTGGATTCCAAAAAGAAGAAATGAAAGAAGTAGCGAAGAGTGTCAAGGAGCTTTTAGGGACACAAACACACACACACACACACAAACACACACACACAGAGTGGAGGAGAGAGAGGGGAAGATAGGGACCCACCCGCTTTGCTCTCCCCCACCGTCACCCTTACCTTTTCACACTGCTCCATTTTGTGAACCATCTATGGTTTAGTATTTCCTTTAAGCTGGTGAGAAACCCACAAGGGCTGGGGAATGTGTCACTAAGAGCTCCAGGTTTGCTTGCTTCTTGTACCCAAATTAGCAAAGAACAAGGGAATTCTGTTGACCAGGGCCTGAATTCAGATGAATTTGAATCATGATTGGGTGGAGGTCCTTTTGGTCCCATTGGGAGAGAAGCTTCATCCTGCTTGGGGAAAAGTATCCCCTGAAAGGGCCGGTTCATAGTTGGGGAAGTTCTTAAAGAGGCCAGACATGGTCAGACTTATCTATGCCTCTCTCTTACACACACACACACAAATACAAATGCACACACATACACAAACACACACAAAGTGGGAGGGGTGATGGGAAGATAGGGAAAGAGGCAGAGGGAAACACATGCACAGAGAGATACAGAGAGAGGAGAAAGAGAGAAAAAGAGAGGGAAAGAGAAAAAGAGGGAATGAGAGAGGAAGAGAGAGACAAGAAAGAAGAGAGAAAGAGAAAGAAGAGAGAAAGAGAAAGGAAGCAAAAGGAAGAAAAGGGATAGACAAATAAAGGAAGAGACGGAGAGAGGCAAAAGTGAATGAGACATATGAATAGATAGATAAATACATGGAAGGAGGGAGAGAGAAAAAAAGGAGAGGAAGGAAGGACATAAACCCTGGCTTCAGAAGACTCTTTGAAGCAGCACAGTAATCTCCGGCTGACCTGCAAGGGATCTCGGAGGTCATCTAGTCCAACCCCCTGCTCCAGCAGGAGAGTCTTACAGAGTCAAAGAATAGCAGGGTCAGAAGGCTGTGTGTGGGGGGGTTATGGTTATCAAAACTCCAAAAACAGGCCAAGGAGCTCTGGGGAGATCAGTCATAAATTCAAACATTTGCAAAGCAACTGGCCATTAAGAGAGGACCACTTGTATTTGGTTTCCCAATGACATGGCCACCAAGCCATGCCAATAAATTAAGCCACACTCACAAAACCGGTTGTTACAAAGTTTGAATCCCACTCCTGGATGGAAGTGAGAAAAGATTTCACCATTAAGTGATAACCAGTTGGTTCCTTCTCATGACCCCATTAACACGCATTTCTCCCCTCTTCTTACACACATAATTTTAAGGTGTGATATCAGAACAATTTTGATAATTTCACGTGAACTGAAAGTCTTGGAGCTGCTTCCTAGGAGCAGAAGGCCCATTGCTCCATCCCAGGGAGGGTGAAAGGGAGGCATGGAGAGATCTGGCCAGGTCTGGCCTCCTTAAGAGCCTCCCAGATTATGGACCTGCCCCTTCAGGGGACACTTTTCCCCAAGCAGGACGAGAAGAAGCTTCTTTCCCCCAATGGGGCCAAAAAGATCTCCATCCAATCACGATTCACTCCCTTCCTGTTCTGTATGGAACTTGGTAGGTTCCAAGTACTTCATTCTGATTGGCCGAAAAGGCCACTTACGGATTGGTTCACTAGGAACCAATCCGGGAAGCCACCAAACAGTGGGAAGAATTAAATAACTGTCACTGGAAACAAACCGGCAGGCTAGCTGCTATATAAAGGGCTGCCGCGGCTTGGGATATGTTCCATTTCTTTACCTAGTGATTTGAAATAAAGAGTTGTTGTTTGGAACCCAGTCTCACGCACTTCTTTCCAGACGGAACACTGGTGACGAGGATGGGATTGTCGTAGAAGCAGAGGCCGAACCATGTGGTGATCTGAACCGAGCGAAAGAGATGGCTGGTAACAACGCACTGCCCGCACCCTTCAATCCAGATGTAGAGGATTGGGAATCGTATATCGATCGCTTTCTTATGTTCTTAGAAAGCAACGAGATGGAAGAAATCTCAGATCAAAAGAAGAGGGCTGTCTTCCTTACACACTGCGGACTGGCCGTATTCAAAATGGCGAAGGTGCTGGCGAAACCCAGAGATGTCAAGCAGATAACCTGGTCTGACCTGAACTGAATGCTCCGAATACACTACGCACTGGTGATCTCCAATCTAACCAAAAGGCACGAATTTTACAAAAGGGACCAGAAGGAGGATGAAACCATAGCAGACATTGTGGCAGCCTTGAGACACATTGGAGGATCATGTGAGTTTCAAAACATGGACGAGGCTATGAGAGACCGCGTAGTCCTCGGCTTGAAAGACTCTACCCTTCAGAGCAAACTTCTCAACAGGCCGAACATAACCGTGGCCGAGGCCATTGCTGAGGCAACCCTCGATGAACCAGCAAAAAAGTCAGCAGCCACCATGTGGCAAAGGAACACAGTTTTAGACCTGCCGACCCAAACCAGGGAGAAGAAGGCAGAGGGAGGAAAGAAACAGCTGACAGCGACAACTCACCATGAGGACATCGAAACCCAGAGTGACACCAAAGACAATGAAGAAGATGTCCATAGACTCTATTCAGATAGAAAATGGCACGAAAAGAGGAAGAATCGGCGGAAATTTCAATATTCGGGCCGCGGAGGCAATCACTCGCGGTCTGAATGCAGGTTCCTTGATGCAATATGCCGGGCTTGTAATAAAAGGGGGCACATCAAAAAGGTCTGCCGCAACAAAAAGAACTATAGTCCAAAAAGAGGCGGCATCACCCCCCCCCCAGACACGATGACAAACAAGTTGGCAACCGATGGAACCGAAATAAAAGAACCAGTGACAGAGAAGAAATGCATCAGTCACCATCAATAATGCCAGGGCGGAAAGCGGAAAGAAGGTTCAGATAAAGGCGAGCATCGAGGGGAGACCCTGCGAGATGGAGGTCAACTCAGGGTCATTCCTATCGATGGTATCCTGGAATACCATCCGGCGCCTAATTGCGAACATCAAGCAGAAACAAAAACTTGTGCTAATAGACTATCAGGGAAATCGAATCCCAGTAGTTGGCCTTGGACATTTTTTAGTTGAATTTAAACAACACGCCTATGTCTTGCCTCTGACTATTGTCGACCGTGACCACCCTAGTCTGCTAGGAATCGAATGGTTCATGCCTCTGGGAATCGGGATGACCGGGATCAACCGCATTGCTACTACCAACTGGGAGGAGAACCTACTCCACGAATTCCAAGATGTATTCGACGGGACTCTAGGCAAGTACCAGGGGACCCCAATTTCATTTAGCCTAGACCCGAAAATAGCCCCCATTCGTTTAAAGGCCAGACGCGTTCCATTCGCGCTTAAACAAAAAATTGACGAACAGCTGAATAAGTTGATAGCACAAGGGGTTTTAGAACCAATCGACAACGCCAAGGGGGAAACCCCTATTGTCACACCGGTGAAGCCAGATGGGTCAGTGCGCATCTGTGGGGACTATAAGGCAACCCTGAACCACGCACTCCAACAAAGCGCATACCCAGTGCCAGTAGTGCAACATTTATTGCATTCGCTAGGGGGAGGAAAAATATTCACAAAACTCGACCTAGCACAAGCTTATCAGCAGCTACCCGTTGCACAAACGATAGTAACGCATGGGGGGCACTCAAATGAAACTGCCTCCAATTCGGTGTTTGCGTTGCTCCAAATGCCCTTTGGCATTTTCCAAAGACTCATGGAACGCCTACTAAACGGAATCAAAGGTGTCATCCTATACTTCGACGATGTACTGGTATTAGCAAAAAACACCAGCCAGCTAGAGACCAGGTTAAGAGAAGTCTTAACTCACTTTAGAAAATCAGGCCTAAAAGTAAAGAAGGAAAAATGTGAACTGGCAACTAAACAGGTCGATTTTTTGGGCTATTTAATCGATGAGCAAGGCATTTGCCCAAACGAAAAGAAGGTGAAGGCTATCTTAAGATGCTCCCAAACCAAAAAAGAAAACCAATCTCCAGGCGTCATAAATTTTCATAAAAAGCATCATAAAAAGGCCACTTACGGATTGGTTCACTAGGAACCAATCCGGGAAGCCGCCAAATGGCGGGAAGAATTAAATAACTGTCATTGGAAACAAGCCGGCAGGCTAGCCGCTATATAAAGGGGTTCCGCGGCTTGGGCTATGTTCCGTTTCTTTACCTAGCGGTTTGAAATAAAGAGTTCTTGTTTGGAACCCGGTCTCACGTGCTTCTTTCCGGATGGAACACTTCCGATACAGTCCAAGCCTGGATTCAGGCCCCGGTGAGCAGAATTGCCGCCTTTGTTGCTATTCTGGGAACAAGGAGCAAACAATTGGAAACTACCAGTGACACATTTCCCAGCCCTTATGGGTTTCTGACCCGTTTGATGGAGACCCTTAATTGTACGTGGTTGACAAAATGGAACAATACCGAAGCCTCCCAAGCAGCCTAAGGGAAAAATCCGGTTTCTACTGCCCAGATTCAATTCTCGCTGAAGGTCAACCACCTTTGGGGAACAGCATCAGCCCTCTTGAAATGGGACCTCAGGCTTTGGAAAACAGAGGAAAGACATCAA
The DNA here is from genome assembly GCA_015471245.1 of Laticauda colubrina. NCBI lineage: Eukaryota > Metazoa > Chordata > Lepidosauria > Squamata > Elapidae > Laticauda > Laticauda colubrina. Next base: position 16,148 of record BLBF01012974.1, on the reverse strand, counting down.
AACTTTCTCCTACCTTGTTGAGCACCTTTAGCCGTAAAAGAACATATTGGTTGATAGAAAGTCTCTTTCTTTGAAAATATGCCAGAGTCTCTCTTCTGGGATCATCCCTGGGAAGAACCAAGGAGCCTGAAATGCCCACATCTGCTGCTACTTCTCCATTTGGGTCCATATAGAATTTAATGTCCGAAATATTGACAAACTCATTCTTCTCCAGGAAAGGATGGAACTAGAATGGGAACATGGAGCCATTTTAAAAGCAGAAAACTTTGTTTCTTACCCCAGACACTTTTTCACATTTGAATCTTTCTTCTGCAGTTGTCTAATTTACAGACATCCTTCATTAGGAAAATAGGTGTTACCACTATCTTACAATTGAACGAAAAAAGTTCACAACAATTTGTCAATCATATCCTGACAATATAGATGCTGACAAAATATAGTTGAACAACAGAAAAAAGGAGATTCATGAACTCCCTGAAAGCAACAGGTTGATTATCGGAAACACGGATTTGTCAGGAAGAAAATTGTCAGGAAAATCCTCTCCCAGGAAGCCCAGAGAAGAAACCTGAGCTAGGCCCACTTCGCTGTAATGCTGCACTGACAGGATTTGGGGAGTCAGAAAGTACAAATCTCCCACCGATCCTTTTTTTATGCAGCTGTCGGTTTCCTCCTCTTATCTGGGCAGGCAGAATCTCTCCTCCACCCCTCAAAAGTCTTTCCCTCCTGTCACTGCCCTTTCTAAATGGATGGTGGGAAAGGGGGGAATCTAACTTATGTGCTCTGTACAAGTCATCCTCACATATTATTTCATTTTCCAAATACATTATTGTTCTATATGTAAAGTGGGTGACTCCAAATCTGCAAACCTGATTGGTCAAATAAACTAAGCATTGGATTGGTTCACTAGGAACCAATCCAAAGAGCTGCTAAAAGGCGGCAAATTTAAACAACTGCCATTGGCTGCAAGCAGGCAAGCCAGCCTGTATAAAAGGCTGGCCTCGGCTTCAGCCAAGCGTTCCTATTTACTAACTAGTTGAAGAATAAAGTATTTGTTGTTGGAACCCGGTCTACGTCGTGTGTTTTCCGAACAAAACACTGGAGACGAAGGTGGGATCGTCCTGAACGGAAAAACCTGCACGCGGTGATAAGAAGTCCAGATGACAACCAAGATGCCTGGAAACAACGCACCGCCCGCACCCTTCAATCCCAACGAAGAAATGGGATTCCTATGCAGACCGCTTCCAGATGTATTTGGAGAGCAATGAAATGGAAGGGATTTCAGAGCAACGCAAGAAAGCTGTGTTCCTGACTCACTGCGGGCAAACGGTTTTCAAGATGGCAAAGGCCCTTGTGAAGCCCCGAGACGTTAAACAACTAACGTGGCCAGAATTGCAAAGAATCCTCAAAGCACACTACGCTCCGATGGTGTCAAACTTAATAAAGCGACACGAATTTTACCGCAGAGACCAGAGAGAGGGAGAGACCGTCGCCAATTTCATTGCTGCCCTTAGACAACTAGGGGGTGAGTGTGATTTTTTGAACATTGACGAAGCAATGAGGGATCGCGTGATGTTGGGTCTGAGAGACTCGACCACACAGAGTAAATTACTCAACAAGCCCAACATCACCGTAACCGAAGCCATCGCAGAAGCCACAGCTGCTGAAGCCGCTAAAAAATTTGCCGTAGCGATGAAAAAGATGAACACACACAGCGAAGAAACACCAACCAAAGACAGAAAGCAGCCTGCCACCACAACCCACTATGAAGAGTCGGGTGAAACAATTGAATCGAGCGAAGAAGACGACGAAGTCCACCGTTTGCTCACGAACAGAAAAGAGCGTGAAAGAAGGAATTGGTGGGAGTGTGCTGGCTGCGGAGGAAACCATCCCCGAGCCGAATGCAGGTTTCTCGATGCCATGTGCCAGCATTGCAAGAAACGAGGGCACATCGAGAAAGTCTACAGGAACAAAAAAAGCTACAGCCCGACGAGACGCAGAAATTCCCCAAAACGAGCTGAGCCTAAACGAGCTGAGAGAAAGTGGCAACAAGAGAAGCGAGCCAATACACACCAAACTGTCATTATAAAGAGCGCTCAGACGGAAAGCGGGAAGAAAATTAAAATCATTGTAAAAATCGAAGGAAAACACTGCAAGATGGAAGTGGACTTGGGGTCCTTCCTCTCCATGGTATCATGGGACACAATAAGACAGCTAGTCCCAGGTATCAAACCCAAAGAATTGAAGAAGCAGCACCTAACTCTCAAGGACTATCAGGGAAACCAAATCCCTGTAGTCGGCATGGGACATTTCCGAGTCGCCTACAAACAACACGTCAAGGTGCTACCGCTGACCATAGTCGACCGAAACAGACCAAGCCTCCTGGGCATTGAATGGTTCGTGCCATTGGGCATCGGGATGACCGGGATCGATCGAGTGACTACAACCGGCTGGGAAGACGACCTCATTCAAGAATTCCAGGACATTTTTGATGGCTCACTTGGCAAGTATCGGGGAAATCCCATTTCTTTCAGTCTAAACCGCCAAATAGCCCCACGAAGAATAAAAGCCAGGCGAGTTCCTTTTGCACTAAAGGCAAAAATAGAGGAACAGCTGGTAATAGCCCAAGGGGTGTTAGAACCTGTGGACCATGCCAAGTGGGAAACACCTATAGTCATACCGGTCAAACCCGACGGGTCCGTCAGAATCTGTGGTGACAATAAGGCTACCCTGAACCACACATTACAACCAAGCGCATACCCGGTGTCTGTAGTCCAGCATTTGCTTCACTCCCTGGGAAAAGGAAAAGTTTTTGCGAAACTTGACTTAGCACAAGCCTATCAACAGCTCCCAGTGGACCCAGAAACTGCTGAAGCACAGACTATAGTCACACATAAGGGCGCATTCAAATGTCACCAACTCCAATTTGGAGTGAGTGTGGCCCCAGGCGTCTTCCAGAGCCTAATGGAACGCCTCCTAAATGGCATACAAGGAGTCGTACCATATTTCGACGACATCCTGATCTCAGCCAAAGATGAAACCCAATTAAAAAACAGACTCAAAGAAGTACTAACTAAGTTCAGGGAATCTGGCCTCAAAGTAAAAAGAGAAAAGTGTTGCCTAATTAAGAATAGCGTCGAATTCCTGGGCTATTTAATAGACGGAGAGGGTATACACCCGACAGACAAAAAGATTAAAGCGATTAAAAACGCACCAGAACCAAAAAACAAGACCGAATTACAAGCCTTTTTAGGACTAATTAACTTCTATAATGTATTTCTGCCAAATAAGGCCACTATAGCAGAACCATTGCACCGTCTTTTAGACAAAAAAGCAATTTGGACTTGGGGTTACAGAGAAAAGCAAGCCTTCCAAAAAATTAAAAGCTTGCTAACATCCTCAAACGTCCTCATTCAATTTAGCAACACACTGCCCTTAAGAGTGACCTGCGACGCCTCCCCATTCGGAGTAGGTGCCATCCTAAGCCACCAACTACCGGATGGCAGATAAGCGCCCGTCGCATATTATTCGAGGACTTTATCTAAAACCGAGTGGAATTACAGCCAATTGGACAGAGAGGCACTAGCAATTGTCGCAGGAGTGAAACGTTTCCTCGAGAACCTATATGGGCGGACTTTTCAAATTATAACAGACCACAAACCTCTAATAGGAATTTTGGCGGGAAACAAACCTACATCAAATATCCTCTCCCCAAGAATGACGAGATGGTCAGAGTTCCTAGCAGCCTACTCATACACTCTGACACCAACCGGGGAAACAGATTTCACACGCAGACGCTTTAAGCAGAGCACCCTTGCCAGCGACTGAAGAAGACCTGGCACCAGCGATGACAGCACTACAAATAGAGACTTGCCCCGATCTACCCATATCAGCATATGATGTTGCCAGAGCCACCGCAAAAGACTCATTGACTGCCCGTGTTCTTAACTGGGTAGGTAAAGGCTGGCCGGAAAATCAAAAAACTGAAAACTTTAAACCTTTCTGGACCAGACAAACTGAACTTTCTATTCAAAAAGGGTGTTTACTGTGGGGTGATCGGGTGGTTATTCCTAACAAACTACAACCTAGGGTACTTAGTATGCTACACGAAGGTCACCTGGGGATTGTAAAAATGAAAAGCCTTGCTAGAAGTTATGTCTGGTGGCCGGGTATTGATAGGGACATAGAATACTGGGTAACCTCGTGTAACAAATGTCAAAAAATTAGACCATCCCCACCCAAAGCACCCATTAGAGATTGGGAAATTCCACGGGGCCCCTGGTCACGAATCCACATCGATTTCGCTGGTCCAACTAAAGGACATACCTTTCTGATTGTTGTGGACGCCTATTCTAACTGGTTAGAAGTAAAAATTATGCCATCAACAACAACTGAATTAGTAATAAAACAACTGGACACCCTTTTTGCCACCCATGGCATTCCGGACGTCCTCATATCCGATAATGGACCACAACTAACCAGCCTACACTTTGAACAATACCTAGCCTCCCTAGGTATTAGACATGCCCTAACCGCGCCGGCCCATCCGGCTGCAAACGGTAGGGCAGAGAGAATGGTCCGATTTACAAAGGAAGGGTTAGAAAAAATGGACACTGGAGATGTACAGCAAAAAATTAACCGATTGCTCACACTCCAGCATATAACACCCAGTACCACAACCAACAAGTCCCCAGCAGAACTACTCATGGGGAGAAAACTAAGGTCACACCTTGATAGACTGCACCCAGAATTCACGCCAGAAAACCCCCCCGACTCCTCTACACGGTTTAGAAAATTTGGAATTGGCAATTTAGTCTACGCCAAAAACTTCACTGGGGACCCAGCATGGCTACCAGGACAAATTACCCAAATAACAGGCCCCAAATCCTACCGGTTAACAGTAGATGATGGCAGGGAATGGAAGCGGCACATAGACCAGCTTCGATCCCGAAATATAGAAAGAACCACAGACATACAACCATTCGTCGAAAAAACCGACGAATTGCCAACTAAGGTGGGGGGGAATTGCGAGAATTAAATAAAGAACCGTTAAAAAATAAAACCAATGAAACATATGAACAAAAAGAGCAAATAAAAGACTCACTGTTTGGAGAGACTTGCGTGAAGAGCCCATCGGAAGGGGCCAGCCAGGCCAGCTCGACCTGCCCGGAGGAAACGGGAGGGAGCGGCAAAACCGCCAGCCTAAGAAACTCAGGCGGCGGTAAAATGGCTGACTCACCCTTCCAGATGGTTCCAGGGAGAAGAACGGACGACACAGCAGCCCCATCCGAACCGGTCGAAGTCTTCACTAAGAATGAACCGCGCAAGTCAAGTCGAGTCCGGAAAAGCCCCACCTACCTGCGAGACTACGTCACCACGTAGGACTGAACTAAGAGGGGAGGGGTGTTCTATATGTAAAGTGGGTGACTCCAAATCTGCAAACCTGATTGGTCAAATAAACTAAGCATTGGATTGGTTCACTAGGAACCAATCCAAAGAGCTGCTGAAAGGCGGCAAATTTAAGCAACTGCCATTGGCTACAAGCAGGCAAGCCAGCCTGTATAAAAGGCTGGCCTCGGCTTCAGCCAAGTGTTCCTATTTACTGACTAGTTAAAGAATAAAGTATTTGTTGTTGGAACCCGGTCTACCTCGTGTGTTTTCCGAATGACACAATTATGGAAATACTGCTGATGTAATTTGATCTCAGAAAAGAGTAAGAAACAATTTTGAGATGTGATCAGAAACCCAGTTAAGTGAGGGGTGGATGGTGTGAGCAGAACTGAAGTCATGTTGGATGGCCCATTGAATTAAATAAGGAAGTGTGTCTCAAACTCAGTAGCTCTGCTAAATAAGAAAATGTTCCAGTTTGTGCACAAGAGAAAAAAAAAACAAGATGAAGCTAGAACAATGAGGAACTGTGATAAAGTGCTGCGATGTCAGAAACCGTGTAACTCCTTTTGCTAGATAGGGAGCCAGCATAAACCTTCGAAATATACGTGTCAATTTGAAAACAGAAAGAATGTGAGCCAAGCCCTCGTACGAGGGGGCGGACAGTTAGGGTATCAAAATGCAGCCTGAATTTTGCTCTGGGTTCCTTCAATGCCTGAGGGGACCCGTCTCTGCAGACACGTGAATAAAACCTTGTTTTCCTTGGATCAACGAATCTTTTGGTGGTTTTTTTTATCTGCTTCCACCTCACAATGGTATGATAATTAAGTGGATGAAAACTGATTTAAAAATAGGACTCAAATAATTTTTTGGTTTTTTAATCTTTGTCATAAAAATAGGAAGATTTAACATTTTGTCAAAATTCATCAATCTTTCTATGCTGTCATTAATGTAAAAGAGTTGATAAATCGCTATCATTCAAGATTTATAACAATTCTCAGGCAAATGTACTTTGATCTTATTTGAACATCACCAAATTTCCAGAAAAATATTTCTGATTTCCTCGTAGACAGCTTTGAATCGGAACATCTTACAAGTTCTGGGCCATCTTACCAAACCTCCTGCATTTGGGCTTCTCCAGGGAAGGGCTTTTAATGATGGAGGATGAGTTAGTGCACTTAGTGAACTCAAACAAGGCCTCAAAGATCTGGAAATCCAACAAGATGGGGCTGCTCTTGCCAGTCCTTAATGGATCTAAGTCTGCATGGAGGGAAGTCAGCAGTGGGGTGCCACAAGGTTCCGCCTTAGGCCCAGTACTCTTCAATATCTTCATTAACGACTGAGAGGAGGGAATAGAAGGGGAACTTACCAAATTTGCAGATTATACGAAGATGGCAGGAATAGCTGACACCCAAGAAGATAGGCTCCAGAGCCAGATGGATCTTGACAGACAAGAACACTGTGCCATATCTAACAAAATGAAATTCAGTGTAGAGGAAAGTAAAGTCCTACACTTAGGCAAAAAAAAAAACAAAAGGACACATATAGACTGGGTGAAATATGAGAGGGATCCTGGAGTCTTAGTGGACAACCAGTTAAATAGGAGCCAGAAGTGTGCAACAGCAGCCAGAAAAGCTAATGCAATCCTCAGTTGTATTAACAGAGGGATACAATCAAGATCAAGGGAGGTACTAATACCACTCTATAAAGCCTTAGTAAGACCACACCTAGAGTACTGTATCCAGTTTTGTTCACCAGATTACAAAAAAGATGTTGAGATTCTAGAAAAAATACAGAGAAGAGGAACCGGGATGATTAGGGGACTGAAGACTGAAACATATGAAGAACTGTTACAGGAACTGGACTTGGCTAGTCAAGTAAAGAGAAGGACCAGGGGAGACGTGATAGTGGTCTTGCAATATTTGAGGGGCTGCCCCTCCCCCACATGGAGGAAGGGGTCAAGCTATTTTCTAAAGCGCCTGTAGGCCAGACAAGGAATAATGGATGGAAACTGATCAAGGAGAGATTCAACCTGGAAATAAGGAGAAACTTTCTGACAGTGAGAACAATCAACCCATGGAACAGAAGTTGCCCTCGGAAGCTGTGGGAGCACCATTACTTGAGACTTTCAAGAAGGGATTACACTGCCATCTGTCAGAAATGGTGTAGGGTCACCTGCTTGGGTGGGGGGTTGGACTAGATGAGCTACAAGGTCCCTTCCAACTCTGATTATCTGTTATCTGATTTGCTTACCAAGAATGTTTATTTGAGCAGCCTTTAAAGCAATTATATCGAATAACCATGCCAAAAGTCCAAGGGGAATTAATCTTTGAGAGTTGCAACGGAGTTCCCAGAGCATTTTCAGGGGGCCGATACAAAGAAAGAGTGTCTGAGCTGAGACTGGGCCCCTGTGGACAAGGGGCCACTCGAACTGCAGCTCACGACCTTCTTTGCTGCATCTCCTATTAGGACTCAGGGATTCACTTTGTGACGCCTCTCCTAATAAAATATGAAACTCTTTTATGTGCAACTGCAGTTATCAGATAACTCGGAAAGAGTTTCTCTGAATGCGGCCAAATTCTGTTCTGCAATAACACAAAATTATGTATTTATTTATTTAGGGCATTTCTACTGTCACATATTCGTACATGACTCAGAATTAGGCAGACTCTAACTGCCCATTGACTGTCATTTATTTTTATTTTTCTCTATTATTATTATTATTATTATTTGTAATGTTGGTCTGTGACTGTAATAAAAGTGGATGGGTTGAAGGAGGAAGCTGTGTTGGAGACATTTGCCATCTTGAATTATTTGTAAATAAATACATGTTTATGAAAACATTCTCAAAATTGTACTTGACTGCAACCTGAAACTGAGTTTTGAGAGAAGACAAGGAGGAGATTATAACAGCAGCTTCTCCAACTTGCAACATCTCTCAGTTGGACAAGGGAGGATTCAACACTCTTCCCATGACTGAAAAAGGTTTTGGGAGTTAAAACCCTCCCCTCTCCTAGGAAAATGAAATAGTTTAGAATGTACTAAAAGGGCAGCTATATAGGAATTGCCCAAAGCCCTTTCATTACATCACCATCCAGCCAGGCTCAACCAAGCCTGGGAGTCAGGACAGCCCACAGAGGTGCCCCTGAATGGCCTCATGGGAGTCTGACCACCAAACAGAATACAAGCTCAAATTCAAATCCCAAGAGAGGGCATAAAACAATTGCACCCTCAGCATCTCAGCCCTTCTTTCCTCAACCAAGGCATGTGCTCCTGTCCACCATTAAACCATCTTCCAAGCAGTCACCATGTTTCCAGCGTCTTTCTTCCCCACTTGGAACCGAACCCAGAAGGAAATTTCTTCCAACAGAGGCTGGACAGAAACTTCAGATCTGCTCCTTATTATTCCGGAGAGTCAGACAGGAGCAATTAGATGGTGCAAATCGGTTGACCATTTGTAGCACAAGAAGGTTGAGATGTTCCCCTCCTTCTCCTTTGGGTTCCTTCTCCAAAGGATCTCAGATTAATGGATCCCTATTGGGACCCCCATACCTGCCACGGTTGCAGCCTCGGAGCCCCCAACCTCTTTTCTCCCTCCTTCCTTCCCCTCCTCGATCTAGAGGAATAGATGGCCTTCATGGCCTGTGACAGAGTCTGAGTGATACGGTACCAATGTCTCTGAGTTTTGATCCGTCTTCTGTTCCTTTTCCACTGGGTCTCCAGTAGGGCTTTCTGGGTGCATCTTCTGCGGCCTTTGACAGAAAAGACGTGTTTGGAAAGGGAACAATGAAAATAATGATCTTGAAACTGATCTTCCAGAAAAAAATGGGGTTCAAAGGCAGCATCTGTTGGCCTTTTTTTTCTCAGATAACCAAAGTTCCAAATACTATGGATGTATTTGAGAAGTATGTGCTTGATTATTGTATATGCTAAAAAATTTGTGAGGATCCAGACTTTCCCTTCAATGGGTCCTGGCAAAGACATAAGTGTTCAATGGAAAGGAAGAATTCTGTCCCAGATGGAAATATATTCTATGAAGTGAACAAAGACATTGACTTGTCTCCACTTAGAAAGGGCCTCCCTGAGAGCTGCTGTATTTTCAGTTTCTGAGAACACTTGTGATAGAACCGCACAAATTCCTTTCCTGACAAGCATCGGAGGGAAAGTCCTCATGAAATCCTCTCCCTTCTCTGTGTCTGAAGCAAAAAGGCCAATCAGGGTCCATCTGAAATGGAGGAGCAGCTGGATGATTGCTGGGTACTGGAATCCTCCTTTGGGGAGCAATGGGTGGAAAAAGGGGAATCTCCTTTTATCACTTAGAGCCTCTGAAGGAATTAGAGCAGTGATCTGAAAAAGTAATGAAAAATAATATGTTATCATGTGGTCCAGATCAACTCCAAAATATTAGTTATTGACAAACCCAATTTTGTTCTGATGAACATATTAGAATAATTTGTTCCTTAGTCGCGGTTTAAATATTAAAGACAGTTAAATATTTAACAAGATTGTATATAAAAATGGAATGCAAAATCATATAAAATAAAAAACAATTAAAAATGCAATGTGAATTTCTGTGTCATCCCTACAATTCAAACTATTAGATTCAAATTAGCAGATGTAAGATAACATGTTTAGATCTAAGATGTAGGGCAGTATTATATGCTATTTAAGAAACCTCTTTCTCAGCTTCTATATCCCAAATTCTTTGTGGAACAATTTTTCAGCTTCTTCTCCAGAAGTACAACAGACTAAGACCGCAACTCCTAACACAAATTGTCAGTTGTACAATCCAATAAGTCTTTAATTGAAATTTTGTCTGTTTTGGGACTCTGCCTGTTTCATCGCTTTAATTTTAAACCAATGATTATATACCCTGAATTTATACAAAGTAGAAATGTTATAAATTCATAACTTACTGTATCTCTGAGAGCAAAAGCTGAATTCCTTTTATCCACCCCAAAGATAAACTTCAGATCCTGTTATCTTAATAATTTTTACACATAGACAGGATTATTGCCAACATGATTCCAATTGGAGGAGGCAAATATTACTGATATGTGAAAATGACTATGCTAATGGAGGACCTCAAAACCTGGATAGTTTTTCAATAGTTGAATATTCAGTAGAATATCCTCTACAGGGACCTTATGGCTCTTCAGGTCTTTAATGGTGAATTTGAAGATGAACATTATAGACTAAAACATAGTTTATATGTTCCCTAATATTCTGAAAAACAGCTCTTGAATTCTATGAAGATATTGGATCTGTTGTTCATCCCCACCACCCCACTCACCTTAGACAGAGAAAAACACAAACAAACCTGTGAGACTTTGTAGGTGGCTATAAACACTGACATCTGGATAGAGATGCCCCTTTCAGCTGCATCAATCAGAGCCAGGAGGTTCTCCTTCCTCCCACAGCCGTAGTTGGGGACATTGGCTTCTCCAGTGGAGAGCATGTCCAGCAAGGCATCTGAACTGCGAAAAGTGCTCACATAGTTTTCATGGATGTTGTAACCAAGTGTGAGATTGTGCAGCAGCTGGGAATTCTTGCTGACCGTTTGAATAGCAAAAATTAATTGTAGGATAGTTTCATAATCAGAAATCTTCCTATTGTAAAAATATTGTTCATGTTATAATCAACAGCAACAAAAAATACTTTTAAAATATATAATCCTTCACAAACCTGCAAAGTCTTAGGTCAACATTGATGCAAATCAAATGATCAATTATGCAACTATGGAAATGGGCTGATAGAGGCAACTGCAATTGTTTCAATCACTACTTAAACAAAGGTCATTATTCAAGTGATGAACTCAGGATTGAACTGAGAAAGGAAAATCATCTGGATTTCCTTCAGTTTTTTTTCAACCCCATCTTTGGATTTTACTCTCTTCCACAAAGTAAAGCTAAAGAGGGAAGCCATGGAAATAAAAATCATTCAGGAAATTAGACAGGTCCTGCGGTACAAAAAGAACTGAAATAAGAAGAAAAGAAGGAGAGTGTTAGAATTGCACACGGAGAAGAATGTTAGAATTGCACACAAGAGTGTTAGAATTGCACACAACTCCATCACCCTGCATGACTTACAAAGAAGAAGGTCTGGAAGGAGGGTGGTTGAACGGCCACATTACAGGCGACACATATGTTTCAGTTGTGACCACACCAATGAGATGGTCTCCAGGCCTGTAAAGCTCCATGGATTGTTCTCATCCTGGTGCTCCAAACTCAATGGGCATTTCCTTCTCAGCTTCCCACAGACTGATGGGGACACCAGCAGCAGCAGAAGCAGGAGGTCCATCATTCATGGCATTCATCAATCCACTTCCTGTTTCTAACACAAACAACAGGAACAGTTGTAAAAATGCAAAGACTCTGAGAAGTGCCAGTGGCTTTCCTGATATAAATAGAGAACCACTCAGTTTCATCTGCAAAGGAGAGAAAGGTGCAATCAAGAGCAGAGCCTCTACCTGTCCCAAAACTTGGTCCCAGAGAGCTTCACCCAAGGAATTTATCCTTTTCTGACACAAGATCTTTTGCATGTGGCTTCAGTCTAATGCCTACGTCAAAGTCAAAAACTGGAGATATAAGCATCACAGGTCTCAAAGGTCATAATTACAGCAAGAAGCAACTTCTCCTCTTGGTATCGGGAACATTTTCTGGGCTCCATTTGCAGAGAAGAGGCTGAAATAAAACATGTTCGTAAAAATTACAGATACACCCCTGTGATCATTGTTCTGTTGTGGTTGTGTTCCTTCCTTCCTGTCAGGACAAGTCCAGAAAGTGATGCTGAGGAAGAGAGTTCAACACCCAGGAAATTGACTTCTGCTGTCCTTCAACATGGTCTCTTGTCTCCAGAGATTGCTGGGGAAAATCATTCAGAGCTATGGAGTTTGGTGCCATTTCTAAGTTAATGCCATTTAATTGTAGTGTTGCCTGTCTTCTCATGACAATCAGCACCCTTGATCTCTGCCCAATGTTAAGAGTATTTGGAATCTTTTCTTTGTCATAATCCTATATATTGATCTTAATTGCAGCCGATTTTAAACTTGCTTGTGCCTGAAGTGAAATTTCATTCTCCATCTTTTCTAGCAATATTAATTTTGGGATAAGAGCTCATTAAGAAGCAGGAAAGTGACAACTTGTGGACTAGATCAATGGGTAAATTGGGGAAAATTATAGAATGGATGGAAATTTTTATTTTTATTTTCTTCCCATTCCTGTGTTATTTTACCATGTTCCTATAATACACCAAGATTCTTTATATTTTGATGTTTCTTAGTTTTTTAAATAAAGAGTGGACTGTAAAGTCTGCAGCTGAGATCTATCAATCCATATCTATCTATCTGTCTGCCTGTCCATCCATCCATCCATCCATCCATCCATCCATTAAATTAACTGGCCAACCATGATGTTGCCCACAGTGTGGTGGGTGGTGCAACCTGATTTCTAGCGACCTGATTTCTGGAGATCTTCTGATCTTCCTCTGTTGTGGGGATCTTCTATTGGGGGGGGGGCGGGACCCCTCTGACCTTCCCATCTCTGGGGCTGAGACTTTCTGTACCAAAAAACCTCCAAGGGGTTTGAAGGTGCTGTTGGGACTCCTTTGTTCCTGCTTTATTTGCATCCGTTGTTCAGGGAGGATGTTTCTTCACTGGGGGGACATTAATATGGACTTCTTGGCCCAGAAGGGGGAACTGGGGAGGGGCTGAGTGAGGGGGGAACTGAAGGGACAGGCAGGCCCACCCTGGCAGGGAGGAGCAGAGGAAGGCCCGTATCCAGATCCACTGCTTGGAAGTTCTCCCCTTGAACCTCCCTCAGATTCTGCTCTCAGGGCCTGCAGACCAGATCCTGGGTGGCTCCGAGTTCAAGCCGTGGCTTTTCAGGGCCAGGTTGATGTGCGATGAGACTCTCTCCTCCTCCAGGAGGTTCCCAGCCGTGTCTGACCGAAGCCGGGTGAGGCCCAGAGGGGAGGAAGCCCGTCCTGGGTCAGGAATGAGCCCACCCGAACTTCTGGGTTTGTCCCAGGGAGACACCAGAGGAGGGGAGGGGGGGGCTCTGGTCATCCAGGGCTTCTCACAGGTCCTAAGGAGGCTCCATGTGGACCTCTGGCTTCTTTCAGGAGGGCTGCGAGGACCCCGGCCTGGTCAAGCATGTTGTGTGAATGGGGTCCTTGCCAGAAGAAAAGGGTCCCCAATACAGAAAGTCCTTGACTTATGAGCACAAATCAGCCCAACATTTCTGTCATTAAGGGAGACATATGCCAGGTGAGTTTTGCCCGTTTTTATTACCTTTCTTGCCACAGTCATTAAGTGAATCATTTTGGATAATAAGTTAAGAACCCAGTTGTTAAGTGAATTTGACTTGCTTTTCAGAAGGTCGCAAAATGGGACCACGTGACTTGCGACGCAGCCATAATGGTCATAAATGTGAAACTGGCCAAGCACCTGAATTCTGTTCTCTGCATTTGATGCTGCAAAGGTCATTAACTGTGAAAGATGGTCCTAAGTCCCATTTCTCAATGCAGTTGTAACTTGAATCGGTCACTAAATGAATGGTTGTAAGTCGAGGCCTGCCTGTGTATCTCCTCTTGTTCAGCTTCTCTCCCAGGAATTCATCTCCTTTCCAGTCTCCATCATCCACTGACTTCTTGGCCAACAGGTTCAACCTCAGGAAACAAACCATGGTTAAGAGGTGCATGTCTGAATGTGGCCCCTGGGGAAGAGACTAGGTTCGGCGGGTTGTATGGATGCTAGCGGAGTTGGTTGGGTGAGTGGGGCTTCAATCCGGGAAGGCCTGAGTTCCAGTCCTGCCTGGGGTGCCAAGCCAGCTAGGAGGCTCTGGGCCAGCCGCTCTCTCGGAGCCCTGGGAAAGAGGCAATGGCAACGGCTTCTGAGCAGCCCTGCCAAGATCTCTGGGCCTGTCTTCCTCTTTGTTTTGTTCGGAAAAACACGAGGTAGACCGGGTTCCAACAAATAAAAGTCTTTATTTACAGGAGTCAGTAAAACGGAACGGTTGGCCGACTTAGCGGCAGCCTTTTATACAGGCTAGCCTGCCGGCTTGTAACCAATGGCAGCTGATCGAATTTACCGCCTTTTTTACTTTATTTGGATTGGTTCTTAGTGAACCAATCCAATGCTTACTTTAGTTGACCAATCAGATTTGCATGTTTTGGAGTAACCCAATTTGCATACAGAACACCCCTCCCTCCTTAGTTCAGTCCTACGTGGTGATGTAGTCGCGCAGGTAGGCGGGGCTTTTCCTGACTCGACTGGACCTGCGCAGTTCACTTTCGGCGGAGACTTCGACCTGTTCGGATGGGGCTGCTGTGTCGTCCGTCCTTCTCTCTGGAACCGTCTGGAAGGGTGAGTCAGCCATTCTGCCGCCTGAGTTTCTTAGGCCGGCGGTTTTGCCGCTCCCTCCCGTTTCCTCCGGGCAGGTCGAGCTGGCCTGGCTGTCCCCTTCCGATGGGCTCTTCACGCAAGTCTCTTCAAACAGTGAGTCTTTTATTTGCTCTTTTTGTTTGTTAATCTCTTTGGGTTTTGTTTGTATCGGTTCTTTATTTGTTTCTCGCATTCCCCCCCCCCTTTGGTTTGTCCATCACCGGTTTTTTCCATGTATGGGTGTATGTCTGTATTTCGTTCTATGTTTCGGGAACGGAGCTGGTCTATGTGCCGCTTCCATTCCCTGCCGTCGTCAATTGTTAACCGGTAGGATTTGGGGCCTGTTATTTGCGTTATTTGTCCTGGTATCCAAACAGGGTCCCCGGTGAAATTTTTAGCATAAACCAACTCGCCTACTTCAAATTTCCTAAATCGTGTGGAGGAGTCGGGGGGGTTTTCTGACGTAAAATTTGGGTGCAGCCTATCAAGGTGTGATCTTAATTTCCTCCCCATGAGTAATTCTGCTGGGGACTTGTTGGTCGTGGTACTGGGCGTTATGTGTTGGAGAGTGAGCAATCGGTTTATTTTCTGTTGGACATCACCGGTGTCCATTCTTTCTAATCCCTCTTTGGTAAACCGGACCATTCTCTCCGCCCTGCCGTTTGCGGCCGGGTGAGCCGGCGCGGTTAGGGCATGTCTTATACCTAGGGAAGCTAGGTATTGCTCGAATTGTAGGCTGGTTAGCTGTGGCCCATAATCTGATACGAGGACGTCCGGTAGACCATGGGTGGCAAAAAGGTTGTCTAGTTGTTTGATTACAGTTTCTGTGGTCGTTGATGGCATGATTTTTACTTCTAACCAATTAGAATAGGCATCAACGACAATCAGGAATGTATGTCCCTTGGTAGGACCCGCGAAATCGATGTGGATTCTTGACCAAGGGCCTCGCAGGGTATCCCAGTCTCTAATGGGTGCTTTAGGCAGGGACGGTGTTATTCCCTGGCACTTGTTGCACGAGCTTACCCAATATTCTATGTCCTTATCAATACCCGGCCACCAAACATAACTTCTTGCAAGGCTTTTCATTTTCACAATTCCCGGGTGCCCTTCATGTAACATCCCAAGTACCCTGGGTTGTAGTTTGTTAGGAATGACTACCCGATCACCCCACAATAAACACCCTTTTTGAATCGAAAGTTCAGTCTGTCTGGTCCGGAAAAGTTTAAAATTTTCAGTTTTTTGGTTTTCCGGCCAGCCATTACCTACCCAGCTGAGGATGCGGGAAGTCACTGAGTCTTTCGCAGTGGCTCTGACGACATCATAAGCAGATATGGGTAAATCGGGGCAAGTCTCTATTTGTAATGCTGTCATCGCTGGTGCC
>BLBF01012969.1:0-14918 GCA_015471245.1 Laticauda colubrina | reverse complement strand
ATTTTTGATGATTTCAAGAGTTTCTTTTATTGGGACTTGAGTGAATAGTGAAACCACGTCGAAACTTACAAGCAGATCTTCTTGTTCTACGTGTAGATCTTTGATCATTTCTAAGAAGTGGTATGAGTTTTGTACATATGAAGCTGCGGTTTCAGCATGGGGCTGTAGTTGGTTTGCTAAGTATTTAGCTAGGTTTTGTAATGGTGCTCCTATGGAGCTGACTATGGGTCTGAGGGGTATGCCTTCTTTGTGTATTTTTGGGAGGCTGTATAATTTGGGGCATCTAGAATATTTTTCTCTTGGGATGATCGTCTGTTGGATTTCTTTGCTTATGTGGCTGGTTATAATTTTCTTCTTGGTTAATTTTTCTAGATATGTGGTTGGGTCTGTGTTTATAGGTTTGTATGTGGAGTCTTGGAGTAGGTCTGTCAATTTTGTTTCACAGTCTTTTCTGTCCATTACTACTGTGGCATTTCCTTTGTCTGCTGGGAGTATTATTATGCTGTTATCATTTTTCAGGGTTTGTAACGCTCTGAATTCATCTTTTTGCAAATTATTTTTTGGTGGTTTCGTTGTGCATAAGATGTGAGTAACCTGGTGTCTTATTCTGTCAGCTTCATCTGTATTTAATTTGGTTAGGCTGGATTCTACTGCACATATGATGGATTCTGTTGGGATTTTTTTGGATGCTATGGCCTAATTGAATCCTTTGGATGGGACATCTGTTTCTGTTTTGTTGAGTTCTCTGTTGGAAACATTGTATACTAGTTGTTTCAGGTGTTGTGGTGGGTTATTGGGAATTTTCTTATCATTTTCTAATTTTTTTAGTTTTTTTATATGTGTGTGTGTGCATTATCATGCATTTTTTTCAAAAAAGTCAAAACTCAATGCTAGATCACACTTGGCATGCACAATATTCATGAACATCTATTTTCTGTATCTATGTTTATTATCTTAACCTTGTGCAATTTGCAACAAGCAATTAAAAATAAAGTGAGTTGTTGCCCCAAGCCATTATCTATCATAGAAACAAAATATGCATGTAAAATTAAGACCAAACTCAAATTAAGAGTGGTGCTTTCCATCTGAAATAGTGTCCCCAATATAACCTGTATACAGAGAAGACAAAAAGTTTATGGCATGGGCAATGCCCTATTATAATCAGGGCTCACTTTCCTTGAATAACAGCAACCTGGGTTGGTGTCAAACCAAAAAATTACAGAGCATTTCCTCAAGGTCAGTTGATGAAGTGAGCTGTTATATTAAGCAACAGGGGAGTTAAAGCCAATTTTGGGTAGTAGCTAAAGTACTGGGCTAAAAAGCAAGCCACCATGATTTCTCCTTCTCCTTTAAGAATAAATCTTGACTGGGTAAATTTTGGAAGAGTTACTAAATTTACAAGTGCAGTGATTCACTTAACAACTGTGTTAAGAAAAATCATAAAATGAGCCCAAACTCACTTAACAAATGTCTCACTTAGCAACAGAAGCTTTGGGCTCAATTGAGGTCGTAAGTCGAGGAATACCTGTACTGGTCTGATATGATTTGGCCCTAGCTAATATAAGCTGACTTTAGCTGATATCAGAAACTAAGCAGGGCCAGCCTAAGTTGGAGTGCAGGAAGACCACATGGTATCCAGATCCAAGGTTGGTGGCTAGTCAAAACAACACAACAGAAGGAGGCAGTGGAAAATGTCTTCTGGAATGATGTCAAAACAACCGCATAAATCCAGCCACTAGCAGTCAAGGCTAATTCAGTGACTAACTTGGTTACCTTTGTTTAACCCCATGACAATAAAGTGTTGAATGGTCAGCCTATAGAATAGAACAGAACAGAACAGAACAGAACAGAACAGAACAGAACAGAACAGAATAGAATAGAATAGAATAGAATAGAATAGAATTATTTATTGGCCAAGCGTTATTGGACACACAAGGAATTTGTCTCAGTGTACATGAAAGAAAAGATACATTCATCAAGAGTCAAGAATCATAAGGTACAACATTTAATAATAGTCATCGTGTACAATAAGCAATCAAATCATACCAGGCAGGGGTTGGATTCAATTTTTTGACAACCAGTTCTATGGGTGTGGCTTAGGTGGTAGGTGTGCCTTGGTGGTCATGTGACTGGGTGGACATAGCTTAGTGGTCATATTATTGGCTGGGTGTGGCCAACTCAATATCATTCACATTGAGGCACAAATCTCTTTGCCTGGCCTCTCATGACTGTGGGGATGCTGCAACAGTCGTAAGTGTGAAAAATGGTCATAAGTCACTTTTTTCAGTGCCATTGTAACTTTGAATGGTCACTTTACACAAGCAAAGCACCAGGAAAGGGGAAAAAAAACTCCAGAAAAGTTCCTGAGACAGGAAATCTAGCCCTCCCAACAATGTAATAAGGGTTAATGGAGAGGCAGTTTCTGCAAGCAACACCAGAATGTTTACTTCCTGCCTTCCTTACAGGATTAGGCCAGTAATTTCTTCTAACAACCAGTTCTCTGAACTGCTTAGAATGTTAACAACCGGTTCTAGTGAATAGGTGTGAACTGGTAGAATCCCACCCCTGATACTAGAAACAATCAGCATAAATCATAAGACTAAAAGCAACAAAGTTACAGTCATACAATCACAAGTGGGAGGGATGGGTGATAAGGAGTGATGAGAAGATTAATAGTAATAGTGGTGCAGACTTTGTAAATACTGGACAGTGTTGACAGAATTATTTGTTTAGCAGAATGATGGCATTTGGGAAAAAAACTGTCCTTGTTTCTAGTTGTTCTATGTGCAGTGCTCTATAACATCATTTTGAGAGTAGAGTTGAAACAGTTTATGTCCAGGATGTGAGGGGTCTGTAAATATTTTCACAGCCCTCATTTTGACTCATGCAGTATACAGGTCCTCAATGGAAGGTAGGTTGGTAGTAATTGTTTTTTCTGCAGTCCTAATTACTCTCTGGAGTCTGTGTCTATCCTGTTGGGTTGCAGAACTAAACCAGTTATAGAGGTGCAGATGATAGACTCAGTAATTCCTCTGTAGAACTGGATCAGCAGCTCCTTTGGCAGTTTGAGCTTTCTAAATTGGCACAGGAAGAACACTGTTAAATTAGGCTTACAATATCTGCTTTGCACAACTCTGAACAATTGCGAGATGGCAGCAGCAAAAGTACTCTCATGACTTCCATCTAGTAGCCAACTGGATTTTTGTCACAGTACTGGTAGCTCTTAGTGCAAATTTTGGATTTATTTCCAAAGCTCCAGTCCAGCACTCTGCACACACACACACACACACACACACACACACACACACACACACAAGTTCATCAGTCTGGAACCCACATTACATATCTGATATTAACACAGTTGAGAAAGTCCAGAAATATTTCACAAGAAGAGTTCTCCACTCCTCTACTCGTAGCAGAATACCTTATGCCACCAGACTTGAAATTCTAGACCTAGAAAATCTAGAACTATGCCACCTTCGGTCCAATCTAAGTACAGTATATAAAATCATACATTGCAATGTCCTACCTGTAAATGAATATTCAGCTTCAACCACAACAATACAAGAACATACAATAGATACAAACTCAAGGTTAACCGCACCAAACTTGATTGTAGCAAATACGACTTCAGCAACAGAGTGGTCAATGTCTGGAATACTCCACCTGACTCTGTGGTTTCTTCCTCAAGCCCAAAAAACTTTAACCTTAGACTGTCTACTATTGACCTCACCCCTTTCCTAAGAGGTCTGTAGGGGTTGTGCATAAGCGCACCAATGTGCCTACCATCCCTGTCCTATTGTTTCTTTTATTTTTTTTCATTTTTCTTATATGTATCCATGTATTCATAACTATGTTTTTACTTATACTTATTATCTTGTAAGCAATCGATAAAAATAAATAAATAAATAAATAAATAATAAATAAATAAATAAATAAAATAAAAAAGTTGTATTATCCTTGGGCCTCTGCTTGGTTTCCTTGAGGAAAAGATCTTCCAATTTTTATCACTCTCTCATCCTAATACCCAGATCAAGGTCATTCATTTCTAATACAGAGCTTTCAAGAAGGGGATGATAAATCAAGTCGGGCAAATTATTTGGCATTAAATTATCCTGCTTCCTAGTGGCTGTGAGAAGAGAGGCAAACTGGAATGATCCGCTGCCAATATGACCTCCTGCAATAAATAAGCAAGATGGCTAGTTTTCAAACTGGGAAAATTACACAGCCTTCAAGAACCATGGAGTTCAATGCCTCATTTTCTTTTTCTTCCTATTTGCCAGGTTCCCTGTATGGAACCAGAGGGGAAACAAAAAATAAAAAAATCCTGCCTGCAGCTCTTAAAATTGTGTTTATCATTCTCTGAAATGTTTACAGTAATTATTGCTTAACTGTGTCTATATAAACCATTTACATTTCTAATAAGTTTGCTAAAAATGATACTTAATTTACCGCCAAGGCACAAGCACTGACACACAGCTAAAAATGATAAAAAAATATATTGGGATTAATAAAATAGGCATGCATTGTTTGTTTTCAGCAGAGAAAAGCAGGAACTTGTCATCTCAAGCAGAGGGAAACCATTACATTTGCTGAAATTCCTTAGACCACAGCAGAAATTACCTTGCAGGTTCTTCTGAACTTCCAATGCAATATCCAGGGCATTAAAAGGCAGAACTGGCTTGCTAGCAATTTGCAAAATTGCTTCTCCTGTCAACTGGAAAGAAAAAGAAAAGAAAGAAAGAAAAATCAGACACTCAGGTACGTTCTAACATAATCCACTGGGTACTTTCCACCAACACTGAGCTCTGAAATAAGCGATGTTCCCAGCAGATAAGCACTTCAGCTTTAATGATGGATGCCTCACCTGGAATAGCAATGTAGTTTTGAAGATCAGATTAAATGGCCTGCACAGCTTTACTTTTCAAATTAAGGGAACAGCTGAGGGTACAAAGGGATCATTTATTTCAATGGGAGAGAAGCATAATGTCCCTGCATCCATGCAGACACCCAAACAAGCAGCACAAATAATTTCTGGGCTATTTAAGCATTATATGTTTGTATGAGATTCTGAAACAGTTGATCAATAGTGCAAGATTTTTTTTCCACCAGTGTTATAATGCTGTTAAATCCCTGTAGGTTACTTAGCTTATAAGGTAAAGGTTCCCTTCACTCATTTGTGCTAGTTGTTTCTGGCTCTAGGGGGCGGTGCTCATTTCCTTTACAAAGCCGAAGAGCTAGCGTTGTGTGAAGACATCTCCTTGGTTGTGTGGCTGGCATGATTAAACAACGAAGGCACACAGAACCAGGGGTGGGATTCAACCAGTGTTACTACTGGTTCAGTGTAATGTTTTGCTGCATGCATGTGTAAAAAGGCAATTAAGCTGTGCCATCCAAACAGCAGAAAAGTGCTGTGCACCCATGCTTAGCATTTGAAAAGCCTCTTTTTTCCTGCTTTTTCAATCTCAGCTGTGCCATGCAAAGCAGCTGAGATTGAAAAAACAGGACATAAAGGACAGGTAAGAGCCCAGGTGGGCAGGTGAACCAAACAAGAGCAAACACGTTCAGTGTCTGCTGCTCTGCAGAACTACCAGTTCTTTTGAGCTGGGCAGAACCAGTAGCATTCCACCCCTGCACAGAACACTGTTACCTTCCCTCCAAAGTGGTCCCTATTTTTCTACTTGGATTTTTACATGCTTTTGAACTGCTAGGTTGGCCGAACCCAGTGCTAGGGATTCGAACTGCCAAACTCCCAACCTTTCTGATCGACAAGTTCAGCGTCTTAGCCACTGAGCCACCATGTCCCTATACTTAGCTTATAGATATCTTGTTAATTATTCTGCATTCTTTCAAAGAAAATGAGTGTTCTTTAGAAGAAATATCAGACTCAAAAAGGTGGTAACCTTCTTATCTCTTTTACTTTTTCCTCAGCTAATTCAAGGTTATTGTGTTAGGATAACAATTAAATGCTCAGCATTTCCTACACATCAAAATTCCTGTATTTGAGAATTTCAAATGTGATACAACTATAGTTTGCATCATATTTGAAAGGATACCTATTCCTCCTCTCTTGGAGTTGTATGGTTTGTAATTCTTTTGGAATCTTGCTATATGTGTACTTGTTTCAACTGTCTTTGATTAATTAACATTCTGTACAAGATCTAGTGTATGTCACACTGAGGCACTTGGTCTTGACTTGTTCCAGTTACTGGAGGTCAGTGATTCATTGTGAGCTTGCTTTGGAAACTCAACA
This sequence comes from Laticauda colubrina, assembly GCA_015471245.1. Classification (NCBI taxonomy): domain Eukaryota; kingdom Metazoa; phylum Chordata; class Lepidosauria; order Squamata; family Elapidae; genus Laticauda; species Laticauda colubrina. Next base: position 8,665 of record BLBF01012969.1, on the reverse strand, counting down.
AGTGTTTGAATTCTCTCCAGTTGTTGATATTTATTGAGTGATATTTTCTACCAACACAGCTTGGCATAGATTGCAGGATAAGAGAGTCTAGAACTCTACTCTTTAAAGTTACCAGTGGAGATTGTTACTTATTAGCTGGCCCATATGTAGAAAGATTGGGTTTGGAACCTTTGATATTGAGAGAATGGGAGGTAAAAGATGAGGTCATTTTTATTTTTGAAATGGGAAGCATTGACTGTTCATTAGCAGGGATTCAAAATATGCAGCTTATGTGAAAAGATTGAGAAGAGAACATATCATCTTGCAAATTCTGTTGACAATAGGTAAGCAGTGACATAATATCAAATATTTTTAACAATGGCACTCTATCTTTGGAACATATTTTCCTGATCCATATGCTAGTGGCTTTATGAAATTTAGGGATAAGTATTCCAAAGATACTTTTTCAAAAGGCAACTGGATTTTCTTTGTTTTTTCCTGGAAGACATTTTACTTTTAATCCAAGAAGCTTCTTCAGTTCAGTTCCAAAGAAGCTTCTTGGTTGACAAGCAAAATATCTTCAAAGAAAAATGAAGAAAGTCCAATTGCCTTTTGAAGAAGCACCTTGGGGACAACCATGACCTGGATGACTGAGAATCTCCATTGATATTTAGCCAAACATTTTTTTTGTTGGAGAAAATTGCTAACTTTTATTATTTTACTGAGTTGATTTTGGAAAAGTAGTATGTTTTATCAATTGACTTAATATTTCATTAATGCTTCCAGAGCTGTTTTTCCCTTTTACTATTACTTATATATAAAGAGAGGAGAAAAGGTAAAAATGAAAATAAAATGTATAATATACTGGTTTATCTGTAAAAAGTACCTATATATAAAATTGTAACTATTTGCAGCCAGAATGATATATCTTTTTCCTTTTCCTTTAGTGTAGTTTTTTTTCTTTTTTAAAAAAGTAAGAGCTATTTTTTTCTTTTCTTTTTTCCCCACAATGTATTTTTTGTCTTTGTGAGCTTCCCCCCATCCCATTTCTCTTTCATTATTTTAAAAGCCATAAGAATAAATAAAAAAAAGAGAAGAAAGTCAGGGAGTGAAGTACAGAATGTATTCTTTTTTATCCTAAGGTGCTCTGAGGTAACATTAAATATATTTCATGCATACACACTTTCTCACATATTCACCTCATTGCCAGGGGAAAATAAACTAAAAATAAGATGTTTCACATTCCTTTGTTTCACATAAACTGATAAAGAACTACCTTTAGAAGATTCATTTTTGCAAATAACTCTGCATTATCTGATCTAAACAAAGGACTATTTTTTTAATAATCTGAACAGATGCATCTGAAACAATACGGCATAGCAAAGTTGTATGGAAAGGAGAGATTAAAAAATATCTGGAGAAGTCTTTAAAAAAACAGAATAAATGTAGGGCAAGACACACCCTCAGAGTACAGAGGCAAAAAACATTAGAGACTCATCTAAGGGAAGGAATTTCTGAGGATAAGGGTTTTGGCTTAAGCCCCTGTCCCACTGCACCAACGGATGCAAAGAGGATGTAAAATGTTAAAAAAAAGCTTGCCATCCATTGGAAAATGCTATGCATTCGTTGTGTACTCATTGCATACGTGTTTCATACGCTCTATCCTTTGAGCATCTGTCCAATGAGATTTCATCCACTCAAGAAGTTTTGAGCTGCACAAAACTTTGTGAACGGATGAACTTTCCGCTGTGTACGATGTAAATCGTACGAGCAACAAACGTTCTATGTCCGTTTATCATCCGTTAAACATCCGCTGTATCCTCTCTGCATCCTCTGGGCATCCCCTCAACTCACATCCGCTGCAGCTGAAAATGGAAAGAGGGAGGAAACAAAAGGTACACGGAACGTCTACACAGCGTTAGTAGCACGGAAATAGAAAGGATGAGCAGTGAACGGTTTGCATCCTATATACATCCTCTAGGCATCCGTTTAACATCCCCACTACATACTACCCACGTCCGTTCTTTTCCTTTCTTTTCCATTCTGTTTATGCAAATTTTTGCTACTTTTTGTAGCGGATGACAATGGATGGAGCACCCCCAAAATTTTTCTTGTCCGCTGTGTCCTTTTTGCATACGTTTTGCATCCGTCAGCCAGTGGGACCTAGCCTTAAATAACATGGAAGATTAGGGAAAAGGCAGAAAAAATTGTCATCTTCTGTGAAGGAAGTGGGGAAGAAAAGCTTTGCAGAACAAAGTTAATTCCCTCTGGAAGGTAACTTGAAAATGTAAAAGTAAGAAGTGAGGAAGTGAGAGAGACAGCAGAGTAGAATACTGTAATCTGACTGAATTTTCATACATGATTTGATATAATTTACAAGGTTGTTGAAAAGTTTCTTAAAGGTTGTCCTGAGATTCCATTGCTTTTATATAATAAATTAACAAGGCCATGATCTTAAACCATTATACATATCAGTTTATGGTTAGGCTAATCCGGACCAGAGTCAGCACGGTCTAGTAGATTATGCTTTGGAGCAGAATCAAAGAGACCCAAGTTCAATCCAAATTCAACAGAAAAAGTCAATTTCATTCAGTCTATCTAAGGCCCGGTCCCACTGCACTTACGTATGCAAAGAGGATGGAAAACGTTTTAAAAAGCTTGCCATCCATTGGAAAATGCTATGCATCCATTTTGTACTCACTGCAGACATGTTTCATACCCTCTATCCATCGAGCATCCGTCCACTGTGATTTCATCCACACAAAAAGTTTTGAGCTGCACAAAACTTTTTGAATGGATGAACTTTCTGCAGCGTACGAAGTACATCCGCGACATATAGGGGCAACAAACATTCTACATCCATTATCATCCGTTAAACATCTGCTGTATCCTCTCTGCATCCTCTGGCCATCCCCTCAACTCATATCTGCTGCAGCTGAAAATGGAAAGAGGAAGGAAACAAAAGGTACACGGAACGTCCACACAGCGTTCGTAGCACGGAAATAGAAAGGATGTAAGCATATGCATCTCGTATATAAAGTATTAAAAACAGACAAAACGTTTGTATCTGGGATGTATCTCGTATATTTAGGATGTCTGGAGTATGCCTAGAATATGTAGAAGGGCACCTAGCGGACAACCGATATTTTCTATAAAAAGGGGGAGAAAATCATCTGGATCTCAGTATGAGTCCAGCAGCCATGGTGTACAGACCTCATCACCCTTGGTCTTGGTCTTCAACATCATCAATTGTTCTCCACCATGTGAGAGAAACAGTCCATATGATAGCTGCACTCATTCATCACCAGAACCAAAACCTTTTCAGACTGTATCAAGTTTTACACATAAGGAGAGGAGAGTTTTTGCCAACACTTTATAAAGTAAACAAAATGAACCAAGTAAACTTTATTAAGTGTCTTAAGCAAAGATAAACTTTATTAAACAACTCAGTCTCTGAGACTATTCTGAGTCACTCTGAGTCATGTCTATGGTCTCAGCTGTGAAGCAGGCAGTGACTGTGGATGTGGCTATGGCTTGAGTGGTGGTCTGAGGCACCATTGGGGTGCTTGGCCCCGAGGGTAAAACAGGTGGTGGTGTGTTCAGGAAGTTATCCGAGAGCTGACTCAATCCCATGAGGTTGAGAGGCCCTTCATCAAGGACTTGAGATGTCAGGCCCAATACTGATGACAGATTGTCCATTGACAGGCTTGGCTGTGGGGTGGAGGAAGGGTTGGGAGGAGTGTAGTGGGGCTGTCTGGTCTGCAGCTGGGTGAGGAGTGGCGTCTGTGGTGTGCGATGAACCTGGGCCTGGACTGGGAAGTTCTGCTTCTGCTGTGGGAAGTCCTGGTAGTCATAGCCTTGGAAGGTGAGGGGCTGTTGAAAGCCATGGAAGGGCTGTGATGTCACCTGGGGTGGAGGAGCAGACCTGGATCGGGTAGGAGCAACTTCAGCTGGGCCTTGAGGGTTGTGCAGAAGTGCTGTGATCTTCTGCTTCATCACCTGGTACTGGGCCTCGACCAGCTGAGAGAGAAGTTCTGTGCTGGTCTTCATTGTGTCTCTGATCTCCAACAGCACACTGTGGTCCTGGCCCTCCAGTCTGCCTCTCTGTCTGCGTCCTCTGGAGCTGGGGGTGGGGGTGGGTTGGCCTCTGGTGGCTGCTGCTTTTTTCTCCATTTGTGACAGCAGGGCATCATCCTCCACGGGATCCTCCAAGTCCACCAGAATGGGGAGTGCAGCTGTCAAGGGGGTCTCTGCTGTGGGGCCCTCTGAAGACACCTGCCTGGACAGGGTAGCTGGCTGGAAGAGGACTGGTTGTCTGTGGGCTGTCTGAGAGAGAGGGGTCTCAGAGGGGCTACTCCTTGGTGGCGGATCTCACCCTCCAGGAAACTGCACTTGTCCATGATGTACTTCTCCTGGTCAGTGAGCTTGACAACGGCCTGGCCAGATTTCTTGAGGTGTAGCTTGCCATACCAGGTGTACATGTGCTTCCACCATCCAAGGAGTACTTCTGCAGTGTACCCCAGGCTCTCTGCCTTGTCTCTCCAAGCTGCCTGCTTCTTCTTGGTGTCCCGATACAGTCTGTGGCCCTTTCTCCACAGGTACTCGTTCTCCCTCAGTCAGTCCAGCACCTCATCCTCATGCTCCTCAGAAATGGTGTACTGTTTCCTCTCTCCCTTCTGCTTCCCTTGCCTCTTCCTCCCTCTGGCAGGGGCTTCAGCAGGGCCTTCAGGGGCTGGAGCAACAGGGCCTTCAGGGGCTTCAGCATCAGGGCCTTCTGGAGATTGTTCAGGGCCTTCAGGGGCTTCAGCAGCAGGGCTTTCAGCAGCAGGGCTTTGAGGGGCTTGAGTGCCTTGAGGCTGATCCACCACAGCAGCAGCAGCAGCAGCTTCAGAGTCAGTGCCAGGGGGCAGGATGCTGGTTCTGCCCTTCTTCACCTTGCCAGGGCTTGAACGAGTAGGCACAGACTTCCTCTTTTTGCCTGACTGATGAACCATGGTGTTCCTGCAAGATGTATCTGGCAGTACGTCTTTCCCCTGTATGCTGACTGCATGCGTGCTGCATCCTTTTATATCTGTGGAGCAGATGCAATTCATACCCCCCGCATGCACAGTGAACGCTTTGCATCCGATATACATCCGTGAGGGATCCCCTTTGTTTCCTATAGGCATACGTGATGCATCCGCTTCATCCGCTATGCATCCACCCCTTCCACTATGAGTCCGCTTCAAAATTCTCCCCTGGACCCTTCGCAGGTGTCATCCGCTTCCATCCGCTTTCATCCACTAGGCTTCTGATGAACATCTATTTAACATCCCCGCTACATACTACCCACGTCCGTTCTTTTCCATTCTGTTTATGTAAATTTTCACCAATTTTTGGAGCGGATGAAAACAGAGCCACCCCAAAAATTTTGCTCGTCCGCTGTGTCCTTTATACATACATTTTGTGTCCATCGGCCAGTGGGACCAGGCCTTTATCCCACAGGTGGTTATGGGTAAAACTGAAAAAAGGGGTGTTATATAAGCTTTCTTGACTTCCTGAATGACGGACAAGGCATGTGCTTAATAATGAAATAAAAGCTAGACAAAGGCAGGTTTTATACTTCAAATTAGTTACCTTTTTTCACTCACATATTAAATATACTTAGAGCATTTATTTTGGGTAAGGTGAATAATAACTGCAACAATTTACATAACATTTACATAATGTAGCAAAGACCACTGTTTTCTCATTTATAGGTTCCAAAGCTAGCCTTTTGAAACATGTTTAGACATATCTTCTGAATGATAAAATGCCCATTCACAATGGTTATATATAAGAATGGCTGAATATGAGAAATAATAAATGAATCAGTAAAATCATTTTTCCCTTTAAAACAGGTGACTATCTCATTTATTTCCTGCATGTGTTCATAGGATGAGCATACTGAAGACAGAGAATCTATTGTCAGTTGATTATTCTTTCTTATTTATTTAAATTTCGTCATTCTCTGCTATGTCATCATTCTAACTCCAGGCTGTATTTTTCTGGTTTTCCAGTAATCATATGGAATTACACCCAGCCAAGTGAGTAGAAGACAAGAATAAAAGATTCATGGGACACCTGCACATGAATTAGATGTGGTTATATTGTTAAGACAAACAAGGAAAATATATAGCTAAATCAACAACAGAAAAAAAATTGTGGAGGGACTTTTAGTTAGCATTGAAGAAAATGAATTTCCAAAAATCTATTTATACAGTCCTTTGATTTCAAAAAATTTTCAATAGTATGATTAATAGCATTATTTTTTTAAAAAAATATGATTATTACTTTTGATTTGCAAAGCTAACTTAGCTGGTCAGGATACATTTATATGTTTTAACAGACAATTTAACAAAACATTGCCTCTCACAGAACACATTTTGGGTCAGTAGAGGGCTCTCTGACAAAAGACAAGAATAATTCAAAAGCTATTCTGCCATAGTAGAAACGTGAAACATAGTAATCCAGAAAAGAAAGACCTTTCTAAGAAAATTGGGATTGATCATTTTAATTTATACTGGTATATAATAGCAGTTCTTTTCCTTATAAGAAAACATTTCCTTTATTTAATTCATGATTGAGGAATTATTGACCAGGAAATTAAAATATTAATTTACAAACTTTTCTATGCATGAATTGTAAGAAGCACCCACAATAAGAACTCTTCAAAAAATTAAGTTTTTAAGTTGCTGCGAAATCATAAACCTACTTCAGAGGCTTTTCAGTGTTATCATGAAACAGCCTTCAGGAATACATTGGATGATAACTTAGCTAAGATAGTTTGAAGATCAGGTTATACATAACAGAAAGAAGGAAGATCTCCCTATTTAGCTTTGTTCAGAAATCAGATATCCTCCAGAAGGAATTATAATTTAAATAGGAGGTACAAAGTCAAGAGCATCACTACATTTCTAACCCTTTCATGTTGATCAAGAAGGTAGTGTAGGGTATTCTTTAGCAGGACACAACAAGGCCCCTGGGAAAGCTTTGGTATAAATCTAGCCAAGTGCTTTTGCAAGCCATCTCCACATCTTCAACAATGAAATATTTGAGAATAGAGCAGGTAGAGTTCAAGACACTTGAAAAAGGTCAATACTCACAAGATAATGGTTTGCGCAACAAAAGAATTTGAAAATGTTGTGATAATGTCAAATGTAGCAGTGTCAGCTGCTTTGAGATGGTTTAATATTAAAATTAGGGATTAAACAACATTTTGCTAGCTTGCTGTTAAGTAGAAGTGTTAAATTTGAATGCTTTATTTCCAAGAACGTCCAAATGAATTTATTGATTGCTAGATGGCAGATACATATAAAAATACATAATAACAATTATATATATATACATATATATATATTTGTTTTCTTAGGTTTTCACGAGTACTTACATGTGTGCTGTTCAGCTTCCTTCGGGTATTATCCCACGTCATTGTAGTTCTGTTAAAGTTGTAGCAACGTTTCAGCAGAATCTCATCTGCCATCTTCAGGCTTCTGTATGGATATGGGTCTTACAGCTCCTGGTTTTAAATTTGAGGCTGGTTCATTCTGATTGGCTGGGAGCCTGGACCTGTTTCATTGGACTTGGAGTTCGATTGATTGGTGTTCCTGGTTTCTTCTGTCTGTTTTGTGGCTTTGATTGGCTGGCAACAGTCTGTTCTTGTGTTGGAGGCTTTTAGTGCAGCTTGGCTCCGTGTGAAGGGATGGCTGCTCTTCATTAGCAAGCTGGGTTTCACCTGGGTGCCTGGTGGGGGGGTGAGGTTGGAGCTATCAGAGGGAGTCTGTTTTTGCCCAGGTGTTTGCCTGGCTTGTGGCATGGAGATCTTTCTATTTGAGAGTGCAGGCTTCCAAATGATTGACAGTCTGGTGGAATCATCTCTTCTATTCATGCTGTCAGGTCTTTTTTCAATTTCTATGGCTTCTCTGATGATTCTGTGGCTGGGGTTTTCTATAGTGGCCAGGGTTTTAGTGCCATTGAAGTTGATGTTGTGACCTGTGGTTTTCATGTGTTGGACTAGTGAGGAGGTGTGTTCCAGCTTTTTTACTGCATTTTTGTGTTCCTCTAGGCGGGTACTTATTCTTCTATTGGTCTGTCCAATGTATGTGGCCAGGCATGATGTACAGGGAATTTCGTATATGCCTTGGTTTTCCAGGTCAATTTTGTCTTTGGGGTTCCTCAGGATGGCTGCTATTTTTTTGTCTGTTTTGAAGGCAGTCTTGATGTGATGCCTGTGTAGTATCTTACTGATTTTATCTGTGGTACCTCTTATGTAGGGCAAGACAGCTGTTCCATAGATCTGTTGATCTTCTAGGTCTCTGTTATGTCTTGGTGTGTTTTTGTGGATCAAGTTGGTGATTTTGTTTTTGTGGAAGCCATTGGCTATCAATACTTCAGTCAGGGTGCATAGTTCAGTCTTTATATGTGTCTTGTCTGCCAGGCATTTGGTTCTGGTAATTAGGGTTTTCGCTACGGAATTTATCTGTGCTGGGTGGTGGTGGGATTGGGCGTTGAGGTAGCGGTTGGTGTGTGTTTTCTTTTGGTATATGGTGTGTCCCAGTGTGCCATCTGTTCTTTTGTAGATTAGTACATCTAGGAATGGTAGTTGTTTGTTTATTTCCGTTTCCATGGTGAACTTGATTTTGGGGTGTGTGTTGTTTAGGTGTGTTAG
>BLBF01012965.1:594-44705 GCA_015471245.1 Laticauda colubrina | reverse complement strand
AAAAAAAAAAACTGGTTAGTTCAGGTTTTGATGAATCATTTATTGTTATCTTTCCCAGTTTCTGGTTCTTTCATTGTATTGTGACTACAATCCCAAAATTCACATGACAGAAATGAGAATTCATTTTTCCTTAACTGGATTTTATCATATAATGATAATTAAGATATAATAACAAATATATTTGGGGGAGCATATTTGTTTCCTCCATTGTAAAATCTTATTGTTTCTTTTGCTATTTAAAAAACATTTTAAATCCTAAGGAATCCTTGGATCTTTTTCTGGAGCTGTCCTTCAAAAAAGAAATTGGAGTACTGCAAAATGATAGCATTGGATACTTCCTCTGGATTTTCAGGAAATATCCAAACACCATTGATCAAGTTGATAATGGTCACTTCAATTTCATGGCAAGATTAACCATGTCTTACTTTGAGTTTTTGCAACCTTTGCCACTTAAGAGACTGAAGGAGAATCAGAAAACCCATTCCAAATTATGATTTTTGTTTCTTTTAAGACACAGTTAAATAAACTTTTTATTCTTCTTCTCTCTTCTAGACATTTGTTTCTGAATACTGCTAGAAAGCCATCTGCCTCCTACATCTTAAAAATTAATTTAATATAGTTGAAAAAATTGGGGCAGAGCTGGCGTCACAACGATATAGCATGTGATCTTGGAGGTCTGAGATCGCTGCCAATATCTTTGCTCCTGGACGGCCCAATCAGATCTAAACCATCCTGAAGAAACGGTGAATGTAAAGAGCGCATCCTGTTGATCCCAGGGATACTGCAAAGTAGTAGATCCAAGAGAAGTTCTTTTTGCCAGCGGCAAAGAGGCAGCTATTAAAGCCGCTGAAGTTGGGACAGTTCCGAAATGAAAGAGAACAGAAAGAGAGAGTGTGCCAGTTTGGTGAAAACTTTTTCTTTATTTTAAGGCTTGAAAGGACACCCTTAGGGAAAGAAAGAATCTGTAAAAGTTTTGACAGAAGTGATTAAGCGGCAATTTTAAAAAGGACTGTCAAAGTAATTTTTTTTTCACTGCTGGATTTCTTACACATGATCTTATATTTTGAAACTGGACTGGGTTTTTTTTCCTCTTCTTTTTATCTATTCTTTTCTCCTTTTTGATTTTATAATATTCTAAGCCAGAGATTTACTTTTATTTATTTTTTAAAAAATATCTTTTTCTTTTTTTAATGAATCCTTATTATATTTTGATTGGAAAAGGAGGGGAAAAATGAAAGCTAAAGAAACTTTGTAACATTGCCAACTAGAGGCTTGGAAATATTCTATTTCTCTTTTGACCAGACAAAGCTGAGAAAGAACTGAGACTTTTTTTCAAGGTCATTGCCTGTTTGATAAGATAGAGGGAAGAGCATGGGAGAGTATTATTGCAGGTGCTCTTCTGGGTTTTTATCAACAGCTGGAGTCTGGTGTTGAAGCTTAGGAAAAGAAAAGGTGATAAGTCTTTGGAGAAGAGAATTATAATAAGACAAATTATAATAAACAAAGTGCAGCGTGCTCTTTTTATTCTTTCTAAGCTGTGCTACCCCTCCTCAAGTTTACTTTTTTATGTAATAGATATTTGGATTTCTGGCTCTTTGGAACTTGTCTTTGTTTTTTTTCTTGTCTTTGGAAGCTAAATTTCTACTCCTGCTTTTTATTTTAAAGGAAAAGCTTCAGTATTTATGTTTCCCTTCCTTTTCTTTTTAAGGGAGTAGCTTTTTTTTTCTTTCTCTCTTCCTGGTATTTTTGTCTTTCCATCTACCTTCCATATTGAGGGGTTTTTGTTTTTTCTTTTGGTTTATTTTTATGCATCCCTTTATATTTGAGACCTCTTAACTGGATTAAGGTGTTGAAGAACCTGAAGAATTTTTCCTTTCTTTTTTTAGCCTTTTTCTTCACTTTTTCGCCTTTTTTAGGATTTTGCAACTTTTTCTCTTTTGTGTGTGTTAATGGTGTGTTTATGGTCTTTTCCTTCATTTTTGAACTTTTACTGTCATTTAACCAACCGATTGGATTAAGGTATACAAGAACCTGAAGAATTTTTTTCTTCTTTTTTATTATTATTACTCTTTGGCTTCTTTTTTCCTACTATTTTTATTTGGAACTGCAGTTGGTTATTTCATTATTGGATTATGGTCTTTAGAACCTGAAGATTTTGAATTGCTCAAAATGAGTAGGAAATTAACAGCTCCTGGTTCTTCAACTTCTATTTCTTCCTCTCTTCCCTCAGGAGGACAACTTTCAATACAGACAATGTTAAGGAAAGAAAAAGAATAAGAAAAAGTGATCCTGCAGTTGATTATGCAAGGAATTCAAAATATTAAAACAAGATCAGAGAATATTGAAAAGAGAATAGAGAACATTGAACAAAGAACAAGGCAAACTGATGAAAAAGTGGAGAACATCCAACAAATGATGATGAAGTATGATGAGAGACTCCAAAAAATTGAAGAAGAAGATAAACAAAGAGACAAGAAGATTGGAGACATTGATAACAGATTAAATGCGGTTGAACAAGATAAAAGTGGTATGCTGAGATGGGAGATGGAAAGATCAGAATTTTATCTTAGATTCCAAAACATAGAGGAAGAAAAAGGACAAAATCTAGCTGAGATAATGATAGAAATATTGGCTGAAACTTTGGAAATAACAGAAGAGAAGATGATGGCTGGAATAGATGAGGTTTATCAAGTCTTCACAAGATATGCGATGAGAAATAGCTTACCAAGAAAAGTTCACATCAGATTTACAGAGAAAGCCATTAAATTGCAAATATTGCAAGTGGCAAGAGAGAAAACATTTAAATACAAAGATAAGGAGATTCTTGAAACCTGATCTTGAAACAAGAACCCGGATGAGTGAGAGAGATGAGAAGAGAACATCGATTCTTGACCAAATTGCTACTTAAAAAAGAAGTGAATTATAGATGCTGATTCCAGAAGGTTTAATGTTCACATGGCAAGAACAGAGATATAGAATTAACTCAGTTGAGAAAGCTGAATCATTTTACACAGAATTTTCCAGTGGGAAGGAACAGGCAGAAAAAGAAATGTCACTAATTGAATTCCAAGAGGACTCCCAAATGATGACTGAAAAAGAAGAAGGTGCAGTAGGTGGAAAGGAGGAAGCCAAAGAACAACGTGAACAATCCACGAGCGCTGTCAAACTTAATTACAAATATAACCAGAACTGACAGATTCTATTGATATAAGAAAAGGAACAAGACAAGGGTGTCCACTATCACCTTTGTTGTTTGTATTAAACTTGGAAGTGTTAAATAGAAATATTAGAAATGAAAAGAAAATAAAAGGGATGAAAATTAAAAAGGAATAATTTAAGTTGCAAGCATTTGCAGATGATCTAGTTTTTATCTTAGAAAACCCACTAGAAACAGCAACAAAATTGTTAGAAAAGAGAGAGACATATGGAAAGGTGGCTGGTTTGAAAATAAATAAAGATAAGACAAAGATCTTGACAAAGAATATACTATCAAGACAAAAGGAAGAACTGACAGACCTATTGAAAATCCAGGTCACAAATAAGATCAAGTACTTGGGGATATACTTGACAGCAAGATGCAGTACACTAAAAGAGAATAATTATATCAAACTTAAACAGCAGATCACACTAGATTTGGCGAAATGGGAAAATTTACAACTGTCATTAATACGGAGAATATCAAAAATCAATATGAATATATTACCCAGAATTTTATATTTTTTCAAACAATTCCAATAGGCTTGGAAAAGACTACTTTGAGGATTTAAATAAAATTGTGTTGAAATATATATGGCAAGATAAGAAAGGAAGAATAAAGTTAAAACTTTTGCAAGATGCTAGAATAAGAGGACAATTTGGTTTGCCTAATTGGGAGTTGTATTACCAAGCTACAGATTGGATGTGGCTTAAGGAATGGACAACATTAAGAAATACTAGACTGCTGACATTAGAAGGACATGATCTGTTGTTGGGGTGGCATGTTTTTTTATGGTATAAAGGAACTAAAACACAGGATTATTTTTGAAGACATTATATACAGGAGTCTCTGTGGTTAAACTGGGAGAAGATTAAAAGACAATGTTATTTGAAAATTGCAGTCTGGCTATCAACTATTGAAGCATTTTCTTATCCTATAATATATAAAAAGGAACAAACAGTTTGATATGGTGAAATATTGAATGAAAAGGGTGAACTTAAATCTATATAAAAACTGGAGGAACAAGGTATAAAGATGAATTGGTTTCCATAAGCGCAAATACGTTCAAGGTATGATAAAGTTTCTAAAACAGAAGGTTTCTATGATAAACTGACTGACTTAGATAAGATTTTGACAGATACTGATGAAAAGGTGATTTAAAAATTGTATGGATATTTATTAGAAATTAAACTAGAAGAAGAACAAGTTAAAGAAACTATGATTGCTTGGGGAAAGAATTTTGGATATGGGATTGATCTAGAGAAAAACTGTGGTCTCAAAATTATAAAATGACAATGTCAACAGCATATAAAGAAAATTTGTATTATATTTTTTCAGGTGGCATTTTCCCCCGACAAGAATAGCAAGAATGTTCAAGAATAAATCCGAAAAATGTTGGAAATGTCATCAGACACTTGGCTCATATTACCATGTGTGATGGACTTGTGCGGATGCTAAAAAATATTATAAAATCTATCAGTGGTTAGACAATAAAATATAGTAATGAAATATGTAGACTTTTAGAAAACAATAAATATATAAAGATGTATTCTTTTCTTATTATATCTACAAAATGATTTTAGGATAGATCTGGGCTGATAATATGAATTGCCATAAAACAAATTAAGTACAATATGATCATTTTGTAAAACATGAATGAATAAAAGTACAGTCTAATGATTTATTAATAATGATATTAATGTATTTAATATTTGATTGAAAATACGAGATTACATACAATGTAATTATAATTGAAGACTATAAAATGGAAGTACAAAACAATTTGTAAACCAACCGGCACACTGTATGTACATATATGGAAGATGACTTGATGTTTTTAGATTTTGTTTGTTTATGTTTGTTTTTAAAACCAATAAAAATTAAAAAAAATAATTTAATATAGTTGATACTCTAACTCTGAGATTTCTACAAATAACGTGCCTTTTTTTCAGCTGAGCAACACTTTACACTTTTCCAATTAAACTTTGAAATATGAGGGTATTTTAAAATATATGCTTTAAGAATATAATTTTTATGTCCTTAAGAAGTAAATGTATTTTTAATGGGAAAAGATCAAATTTGGAGAGTCAATTGTATCCATCAAAAATTGACATTTTTGAAAAGGAATATCTATCATATATTCAAATCTTTCAAAAAATAATCAAACAAGTAATCAGTTTACCACATAATAAAGCAAACCAGTGGGAGAGAGCAAATTGATGGTGCCTCTTCTCTGAAAACAGATCCTTCCCACCAGGGGAGGGATTTAAATTTTTTAACAATCGGTTCTGTGGGCATGGCTTAGTTGTGGGCATGGCTTGATGGTCATGTAACTGGGTGGATGAGGGTTGGTGGTCATGTTATTGGCTGGGTGTGACCAACTCAATATCACTCACATCGAGGCATGCATCTCCTCACTTGGCCTCTCATGATTGTGGGGATGCTGCAACAGTTGTAAGTGTAAAAAATGGTAATTAGTCACTTTTTTAAGTGCCCTTGTATCTTTAAATGCTCACTCCACACAAGCAAAGTACCAGAAAAAGAGGAGAAAAAACTCCAGAGAAGTTCCTGAGACAGGAAGTCTAATCCTGTCAAGAATGTAAAAAGGGTTAACATAGAAGCAGTTTCTGTAAGCAACACCAGAATGTTTCCCTCCTGCCTTCCTTATAGGATTAGGCCAGTAATTTCTTCTAACAACTGGTTCTCCGAACTGCTTAGACTGTTAACAACCGGTCCTAGTGAATAGGTGCGAACTGGTAGAATCCCACCCCTGCTTCCCACTGTTTACAGAAAGAACATAAATAACAATGCTTTCCAACCTTATACTCTTAGCTGAGGTTTTCAGCATGTTGCCAAAAAGTTCTGTGGAATAAAAGGGTGGAATGTCACATTCATTGTATTTTATTTTTAAAAAGTGTCAAACAATATATCTGATTTTGGGAATGTGGATTTTTTATAATAAGACTCAAAATATATGTTTTAAGTTATTCATTGTGTTGTTCCTTTAGAGCAGGGGTGTCACACTCATGCCTCATGGGCCAAATGTATCATGTGCTGACCACACCTATGCCTGGTTTAGCAAAGGGGGGAAAAGTAACAATACATCAAGTGACACTGCATGAGTTTGACATCCTTGTTTTAGAACAGTGAATATTTAAAACATTCATAGTGACAATATTTAGAATGGATAGCAACTCTATCAATTCTCTGTTCTCATCTATTTAAGTTTAGGTTTGCACTAATAAAACTAAATTCCATACTCTCTTACTTATTTTTTTATTTTCATAAGAGTTACTAAACGTAAAGAAAAGACATATATAGAATGTCTATGAACAATTATAGGTACTATTTGATTTTGGATTTTTGTATAATTCTTGTTTTTGTAGAAATCTGCAACAAAGTCTGTCTTCCTCCCAAAAGAACACATGAATTCTAAATTATTCTTACATTTATTTTACTATTCAGAATTCTAGAGTTTTAGTCCCAGAACATGTGACAGAATGTACAACTGACCCTGGGAGCATGGTGGATGTTGCCTGACCACTATAACTGAAAGCAGAACCAATAGCGAAAGGATATTTGAGTCCAGAAAAGGGACAAGGCAACCTGCCACCATCCCTGGCAAGAGGGACAGGGCTACCATCCCGCCCCCTGTCCCTGACTCTGCTTCTGCTGGGGCTTCTGCTGCTCGGGCTCGCTCTTCTGGTGCTGGAGCTTCTGCTGGTGCTGCTCCTGGCGGTGGTGCTTCTGCTCGTGCTTACTCTGCTGAAGCTGCTCCTGGTGGTGGTGCTTCTGCTGGTGCTTACTCTTTTGAAGCTTCTCCTGGCGGTGGTGCTTCTGCTGGTGCTTACCCTGCTGAAGATGCTCCTCGTCCTGCTGGTCCTGCTGGTCCTGCTCGTGCTCCTGGTCTTGCTCATCCTGCTCGTCCTGCTAGACCTGCTCGTGCTCCTGGTCCTGCTCAAGCTCCTAGTATTGCTGGCACTGCTTGTGCTTACTCTGCTGCTGCTAATCCTGGTGCTGCTGCTGCTGCTGCTGATCATGCTGCTGCTGCTATTGATGATGATCCTGCTGGTGCTGCTGCTGCTGCTGATGATGATGATTATGTTTCTGCTGGTGATGATGATGATGATGATGATGATGATGATGATGATGATCCTGCTGGTGCTGCTGATGCTGGTGGTGTGGAGGAGCAGCCCCTACTACCTGGGAGCCCCTCTGATGAGGGTCCATCTGGTCCTGCCAAAGGGAGGAAGAGGCGTATGCAACAACGGGAGAGGAGGCAATACTCCATTGAGGAGGAACACGAGGATGAGGTGCTGGAGTGGCTGAGAGAGAATGATTATCTGTGGCGGAAGGGACACCAGCTGTACAGGGACACCAAGTGGAAGCATGCTGCTTGGAGAGAGAAGGTGGAGAGTATGGGCTACACTTCGGAGGTGCTCCTCGGCTGGTGGAAGCACATGCACACCTGGTACAGGAAGCTGCACCTCAAGAAATCTGGCCAGGCCGCGGTCAAGCTGACAGACAGAGAGACCTACGTCATGGCCAGGTGCAGCTTCCTGGAGGGTGAGATCCGCCACCAAGGAGCAGCCCCTCTGTCTACCCTCTCTCTCCAGCAGCCTGCTGAGAGCCAGTCCTCTTCCAGCCGAGAGTCAGTTCCTGTCTCCAGGCAGGTTTCTGTGGAACGTGCCATGGCGGAGAACCCACGGACAGGTGTTGTAACCATGGTGGAGCACGTGAAGGACTCCCTGGTGCGGTGGGAGAAAGGAGATGGCACGTCCACCACAGCCATACCCGCATCCACCCCCCCCAGCTCCGCCTCCACAGAAAGGCAGAGAGCCAGACAGCAGGAGGGGCAGAGCCACACTGTCCTGCTGGAGATCAGGGACATCATCCGCACCAGAATAGATCTCCTCTCTCAGCCAGTCAGCACCGACTCCTCATCCTCCAACCGCAAGCCCTTCCTCACCTATATCAAACAGACCCTCAAGAACATGGAGGAACCCCAGTACCAGGTGGTGAAGGACCCAATCACCGAGCTGCTTCACAACCCTCCAGATCCAGAGAAACCTGCTCCCACCCAGTCCAGGTCTGCTCCTCCACCACAGGTGATGTCCCTCCCATTCCAAGGCTTCCCACAGCCTCTCACCTACCAGGGCTACGGCTACCAGGAGGTCCAGTGGCACAGGCAGCAGCCCTTCCCAGTCCAGGCACAGAGTCATCGGACGACACCATTGCCACCGGTTCCACTGATGTCACCGATGCCGCCCACGACACTGATGCCACCAACGCCAACGATGCCACCCACTACACTGATGCCACCAATGCCAACAATGCCACCCATGACACGGATGCCACCCATGCCACCGATGCCATCAATGCCTGTCCTCACCCAGCTGCAGACCAGACAGCCCCACTACACTGCTCCTTCCTCCATCCCACAGCCAAGCCCGGCCTCAGTACATCTGTCCTTGGTCCTGGGGCTGACACCCCATGGCATGGAAGAAGGAGGTCTCAACATCACGGGGCTGAGCCAGCTGTCCGAGAGCTTTCTCAACACACCGTCACCTGTTGTCCTCTCAGGGCCAGGCACCCCAGTGGGGCTTCAGACCAGCACTCCAGCACCAGTGACCTCCACAGCACCTGGACCTTTCACCCATGAGACTGGGCACACCTCCCAGTGACCAAGAGGAGTGCCAGAGACTGGCTGGCTGGCTACCTTTGGACTTTATTTGGACACTTGATTGGGGTCATTTTTCTTTTACAGCTTGTTGTTCAGTAAAGTTTATCTTTGATTCACACACTTACTTCATTTCTTTTTTTTTAATAAAGTCTTGGTGGAAACATTTAGAATTGTTTTAAGCTTTTGCATGCTTTTGGGATGGGTAAGGATAGCAGTGGGATGGGCAGGGATACCTGTGGGATGGGTAATAGCTGTGGGATGGGCAGGGATACCTTTGGGATGGGTAATAGCTGTGGGATAGATAAACCTCCAGTGCAAGCATAGTGGGACTGTATGGACCACCCTCCCAGGTGCCACACCTATGGCCCTTTATTATCAATAATAATGTAATAATCATCCACACATGTCAACATAAACACAACTCTTTATGAAATTCCCTGATCATTGTAGGGCCATTCAACATACATGGCCCAATCTCATCAGTGTGATGAAAGAGGCTGAAGGAAGCATCCATTAATCATCTATCATCCTGTCTTGCCACTCCACCGCTCCAGCTGGGGAGTTGCACCAGTGTTTCAGGAGGTTGCGCTGCTTCTTCCCTTCACGTGAGGCTCTGTTGGGGCCTTGCAAATCCTGAGTGTCTGTCAGGTCTTGCCCTTGCCTCCATTCCCCAGGCTCCATGTCCCCATTGCCTTGTTGGAGGTCCACAAGCCTGTTGTGCAACACTGGGTACCGGGTGCGCATGAGATTGTGCAGGATGCAGCAAGCTTCCACGATTCTCCTCACGGTCTGTGGGCGATGCTGCATGGTGGTGAGAAGTACCTGGAACCTGTTGGCCAGGATGCCAAAGGCGTTCTCCACCACCCGCCTTGCCCTGGACAGTCCGTAGTTGAAGATCCTCTCTTCACGGGTGAAGAATCTGGAGGTGTAGGGCTTCATGAGGTAGGTTCTGAGGGAGAAGGTGTCATCCCCCACGATGAAGTAGGGCACATCTTGCGTGTCATTGGTCAGTGGGTCTGGATCTGGGAAGCCCACGATGAGGTTGCGTTCCAGCCCCTCCTTGAGGTGACTGGTGTTGTATACCTGGGCATCTGAACATGAGCCGTTGCCTGAAGCATCGGTGTACATGAACTTGTTGTCAGCATCGACCATGACGAAGAGGATGATGCTGAAGAAGCCTTGTAGTTGAAATAAGTGGACCCCAACTTGGCTGGTGCTTTGCAGGCCACGTGCTTGCCATCTATGGCTCCAACGGTGTGTGGGAAGTTCCACCTCTGATACCACTGCTCTGCAACTTTCTTCCATCCTTCTTCAGTGGAGGGGCACTGGAGGAGCTCCTCCTTCTATTCTTCGATGATGGCCTGCACCACTTCTCTGACCACAATGCTGATGGTGTTGTGTGGCACCCTCCAGCCGTACTGCATGCTCCGGTAGGTGGTCCCTGAGGCCAGGTGGTGCAGAGTGAGTGCCACCTTGAGCCCAGGTTCCAGGCTGGGGTGGAAGTTGGTGTTTGCCTTGGTCAACCTGGGTGTCAGCCGCTGCACAAGTTCGTCAAACTTGGCTGGAGGCATCCTCATGAAGTTCTGGAATGCCCGAGTGTCTTCGTTCCTGAGCTCCACCATCAGCTTGTTGTACAATCCGTCCTCTGCTCTTCTGGTGAACCATCTTTGTACCCAGAGGCTTCTTGGATGCCTCTTTTTCTTCCCATAGTAGAGTTCACAGAGCCTGTAGATGGCTTCGCACTATTGCAGAACGATGGTGGCTGCCAAAAGGACTTTGTTACGATCCACGTTGGATATGACTGGATGCTGTGGAAGAGCAAGAGTCAGATGAAGGCTGCAGAGGTCTGCACAGCTGGGCTGCTGTTCTGAAAGTGAGATCCAGATGAGTTGCTCCCCCTTTTTATAGGCAGTATAGGTTTTCCCCTAGGTGTCCCTTTGCATCCTCTAGGCTCCTCTAGACATCCTTAATATCCGAGATAGGTCCCCTCTGCGAACGTTTTTTCTATTTTAAATGCTTTGTTTCTGTGCTGCATCTGCTAGGCATCTGTTCTGCATCCATTCTGCATCCGTTCCGCTTCCTCCCTGCGTCCGAGCAGATGCGAGTTGCGCAGATGCAGAACGGATGCCTAGCGGATATAGCATATGCGTAACGGATGCAGAACGGATGCCTAGCGGATGCCTAGTGGATGCAGAACGGACGCATTGGATACATTTTCCGCTCAAAAGTTTTGAGCAGTTCAAAACTTTCTGTGCGGATGAAACCTTAATAAACGGAAGCTGGACTGATAGAGAGGAAGCAAAACAGAGGCAGTGAGTACAGAACGGATACATCGTGTTAACCAACGGATGACAAGTGTTTTCCTCCATTTTACATCCTCTTTCCATCCGTTGGTGCAGTGTGAGAGGGGCTTTAGTCATGCTGGCCTTATGACCACAGAGACATCTTCAGCTTCATAACAGATGAACACTGCCCCCTAGAGCCAGAAATAACTAACATGTATGTGTGAAGGGAACCTTTACCGTTTTTATACACATATATACCTATATTTTATGATCATATGGTTCTATCAACAAAAAAATGCCGAAGTTCTCCTGATAGAAAGAGAGGAGGAACTATTGCAGATCACATAACTAGCTTCTTATAGTGGCATATGTTTTCCTGGGTTTTTCTCATATACATTTTTGGGCATAGAGTTTTACAATTAATAGTCAAAGCATTCTTTGTGAATTCTTTCCTTTCGGAACAGATAAATGTAAAAAGCTTATTGAAGAATGCATGGAGCCTGTAGTACTGAATGCTTGTCTGGAAAATTCCATATGCTCAAATTCTTCTCTTTGGGCCACTTTCTTTAAAATATATCACTTATTCATTTCTTACTGTGGCTTCTGAACTTATGTAAATCAACCATAGAGATATTTAATTTTCAACAGCTAAAATGAAATAACTGCTCAACTTGGAGAAGTTATGTTGCCTTTATATTTCATCTTCATCTTCAGCTTTGTCCCATAATTGTAGGGAAGATGAAGAAATACCAAAATTGAAATGAACAATTTAAAAATACATATAGCTTGCCCTCTTTGTACTGCCATGATTGTCTTAAGTAACTTCTGAGATATACATCTTATTATTTTTTATTTTTTATTTTTCCTATTTCCTATTTTATTTTTAACATTCGATATAGGTTTCAAGATTAGTAAAGTTAAAAATAATAATAAAAACTATTCTTTTTTCACACCCAGTTGCAAAATGTTCATAATTTAATAATGTTAACTGTTCTAAATAAACTGAAGAGTATCTGCCTATTTGCAAAAATAAATAAAAACAGTAATAGCATACAGGTAGTTCTTGACTTATGACAACAGACAAGCCTGCCCATATGATTGTCTCACTGAACAACTCCATCCCATCTCTCCCCTGGAAATCCTGGGACTGCTTCCCACCCCACTTGGCCATATCTTTCTCCCCATCCTCTTGCCAAAAATCAATCACTTATTTTTTTACTGATATCTTATGAAAACAACTGCAAAGGTTTCCTACACAGTGGAGAGGGAGTGCAGGCAACTCCCACCCATCAGCATCCCTGTAGGCCAAGTGGCACTGTTCTGAACACAGATGCTACTTTGGAGCAACCATAATTCATTGCAACTTGTCCAATTGGCACCCACTTATGATGTGCAGAAAGTCCACGGGGCAGAACTGGCTGCCCTCCTTCCCCATGGTGGTTCCTGCTGTTCTGGAGCCCTGGAGATCACTCTGGAAAAGGATTTCAGGCTGCTCCACTTCTCAGCACTTCTAAATGGCACCCACTTCCAAGATAGAATCCGTGTGTATTTTTGTGTGCATTTTTCACTTGATAAATTAATTACAAATTTGGAGGAAATTGCGTCATAGGTGCATAGCTACAGCGATCATTCTAAATTTAGGGCACTTCCTAGGATGCCAAATTTAAAGGAAACCAAAATTTGTAAACAACACAATATGAGTATAAAATCTGATAATCTTAGTTCACTGTTGTAGAACTTTTTCTTTCTACACTTTTTAAAAACATCCACAGTGTCAGATGTGTGTCAATGAGGAGCAAATGAACCAGATATTGCATGCCATGAACAAGAAATTATTATTGCAGCTATTTGACCCCAGGTAGTCTGATAAAGACCCTAATAATGCAGGTAGTCCTCGCTTAGCAACCATAATTGGGATCAGCAACTCAGTCACTAAGCACCATTGTTATTAAGTGGAGAATCATCTAACCCTGATGTATAATTTTACTTCTGCATTTTCCATTAGCTCTGCTTGTCACAAGCTGATAGCAATGTGTTTGAATTATAATCACATGCACCATAAGGATTGTTCACAAAGCTATTTTTAGAGCACCATCATTTTGAATGGTTGTTAAATGAGGCAGACAGTAAGTGGGGACTACTTGTATTACTGAAGCAAGATTGAGAAAAAGAGACTAAGCAATCAAGTTGTGTGGCTATCAGCTTATCAGTTATAAGTAGTAATTGCACATTTTATTTCATATTTCTTGAAAGTGAAATATAATTTTGCAGAATTGTACATTATGACAAAAATGGGCTAATATAATTAAAACTGATTTAATAATTTACTGTGCTAAATGGGGTGAAAATGAAAAATAAAAAAAATGACTAGAGGTCAAAATTGTAAATAGAAAGCACAAATACTCGAAAAAGGAAACAAGAAGGCAGATTTTGGGAATTTCTTAACAAAATCAGAAGATTAGCCAAATCATGAGGTGTACCAGAAAAAGGCTTTGCATAAGACACCAAAAATATGTATAGCTGGCCCTGATAGCTATGTTTTGAAATTTAAATCATATATGTTTTTCTTTTAAAATGTGACAATTACAAATTTCCTCTCCATTGATATTCTCATTACATCAAAATATATTTTTATATTGCCTATTGTAGTACTTCTTAAAAAATTTTCCTCTCAGAACTACATTTTTAAAATTATGGCAGAACCAAAAATATATTTTTGTTTGTATTGTTTGATATTTACTATATTAAAACTTAAAATTGACATGTTGGTTTTTTCATTTCTCACAATTGTTTTATAGGATTTTAATATTGCATTATTTTGCACATAGGTTGGCAAATAATTTTCATTCTGAACACTTCTAAAAAAATATTAGGGGACTCTAAGTTTTAATAAACACTGGTCTATTGTATAATATAGAAGTCATGTTTAGAATTATTTTCCTTTGCCATGATTTATCAATCCTTTCAAAGACAAATATTAATACTCCTAAAATATTATAAACTATTTTTATAAGAATAATATTAACTAATTGGAGGACATTGCAATAGATATAATAAGGAGTCATTATCTGTGCAGAAATATTTGAGAAGTAAGTTCAAAAATACCTTAATTTTGTGCAAGAACATTTTCAGAATAGCCAAGATAAAGTGAATAATTACATCATCTTTTCAGTGAAAAAGTTTTCTGGAAATGGTTTAGATGGATATTTAAGACTTATATTTGCATGCATTAAACAAAAAGGATAACTAAAGTCAACAAAGGAACAGAATGCTTATATAAATATTGAAAGCAGATACATTATAAGTCAATGGGGGTAGAACAATGATAGTTGGTATCTTCTTATTTATCTCAAGTCAGGTTGAATAGAAGAATTGGAATGAACTGAGGATAAATTCTTATGTTTTAATCTTTGTAGATGTAAGTATGTTATGTTGTAAGTAGCAATTTGGATGCAAGGATTACATATCAACAGAGTGATTAATGCTGTAGTAGAACTGTGATATCCTGCATTCAGTGGCACCAATACTGTTATTAATTCATGAGATAAGCCCATGTCACACTGGCCAATGGATGCAAAAAGGACACAGCGGAAAAGCAAAATGTTCCATCCGTTGTTATCCGCTCTCAAAAGGGGCAAAAATTTGCATAACCGGAGCGGATAACACGGACGCGGGGAGGACGCAGGGCGGATGCAAAGTGGATGCGGAATGGAAGCCCAGCGGATGGAAGCGGATGGGAGCAGATGGGAGTGGATGGCACATCCGCAGGGCTTCCAGGGGGCCTCAGCAAAGTGGATGCAGAGCAGACGCCGAACGGATGAAACGGATGCACAGCGGATGCACAGCGGAAGCCTAATGGATGCCTGGCGTTAATTGCGCATGCGGGGAGGATGCATTGCATCAGCCCCGTGGATATAACGGAAGCAGCTCGGAAGCAGGTCGCCATTCAGAGGAAAGACCTGCTGCCGGACACATCGACTGACTTGCCTGCCCTGCCTGCATGTCTGCCTGCCAGCCTTGCTGCCAGCCTTGCTGCCAGCCTTGCTACCAGCCTTGCTGCCAGCCTTGCTGCCAGCCTTGCTGCCAGCCTCCCTGCCAGCCTCCCTGCCAGCCTCCCTGCCAGCCTTGCTGCCAGCCTGCCTGCAAGCCTTGCTGCCAGCCGGTCTGCCTGCCAGCCTTGCTGCCTGCCTTCCTGCCAGCCTTGGTTCATGTCTGCCTGCCAGCCTTGCTGCCTGCCTGCCAGCCTTCCTGCCAGCCTTGGTTCATGTCTGCCTGCTAGCCTTGGTGCCTGCCTGCCTGCCAGCCTTCCTGCAAGCCTTGGTGCCTGCCTTCCTGCCAGCCTTGGTGCCAGCCTTCCTGTCAGCCTTCCTGCCAGCCTTGGTGCCTGCCTGCCTGCCAGCCTGCCTGCCAGCCATGGTGCCTGCCTTCCTGCCAGCCTCCCTGCTTGCCTTCCTGCCTGCCTTGGTTCCTGCCAGCCTCCCTGCCAGCCAGCAACCCCCAAACCATGGGAAGCACAGCAAGCCTCAGCCATCTGCTGCCAGCCCTTGCAACAGGGACAGGGCTACCATCCCGCCCCCGGGCCCTCACTCTGGTTCTGCTGGGGCTTCTGCAGCACGGGCTCACTCTTCTGGGGCTGGGGCTTCTGCTGCTTCTGCTTCTGGAGGAGCTGATGACAAGCACTCCAACACCAGCCACCTCCACGGCACCTGCACTCTTCACCCCTGAGACTGAGCGACCCAGAGGAGTGCCAGAGACTCATTTTTGTCTTATAGCTTGTTGTTAATAAAGTCTATTTTTGATTCACACACTTGCTTCATTTCTTTTTTTGAATAAAGTCTTGCTGGAAACTTTTAGAAATGGTTTAAGCCTTTGCATGCTTGTGGGATGGGTTAAGAGATAGCTGTGGGATGGGTTGAGATAGCTGTGGGATTGGCAGGGATACCTGTGGAATGGGTAATAGCTGTGGGATAGATAAACCTCCAGTGCAAGCATAGTGGGACTGTATGGTCCACCCTCCCAGGTGCCATACCTATGGCCCTTCATTATCAATAATAATGTAATAATTATCCACACATGTCAACATAAACACAACTCTTTATTAAATGCCCTGTTCATTGTAGGCCAAACAAATATACATGGCCCAATCTCATCCGTGTGATGAGACAGGCTGAAGGAAGCATCCATTAAGGATCTACCATCCTGTCTTGCCACTCCACTGCTCCAGCTGGGGAGTTGCACCATTGTCTCAGGAGGTTGCGCTGTTTCTTCGCTTCATGTGAGGCTCTGTTGAGGCCTTGCACATCCTCAGTGTCGATCAGGTTTTGCCCTTGCCTCCATTCCCCAGGCTCCATGTCCCCATTGCCTTGTTGGAGGTCCACGAGCCTGTTCTGCAACACTGGGTCGCGGGTGCGCATGAGATTGTGCAGGAAGCAGCAAGCTTTCATGATCCTCCTCATGGTCTCTGGGCAATGCTGCATGGTGGTGAGAAGTACCTGGAACCTGCTGGCCAGGATGCCAAAGGCATTCTCCACCACCCGCCTTGCCCTGGACAACCTGTAGTGAGGAGTCTGGAGGTGTAGGGCTTCATGAGGTAGGTTGTGAGGAAGAAGGCGTCATCCCCCATGATGAAGTAGGGCGCATCTTGTGTGTCGTTGGGCAGGGGTTCTGGATCTGGGAAGCCCACGATGAGGTTGCCTTCCAGCTCCTCCTTGAGGTGACTGTCATTGTATACCTGGGCATCTGAAGATGAGCCGTTGCCTGAAGCATCGATGTACATGTACTTGTAGTCAGCATCGACCATGGTGAAGAGGATGATGCTGAAGAAGCCCTTGGAGTTGAAATAAGTGGACCCCGAGTTGGCTGGAGATTTGCAGGCCACGTGCTTGCCATCTATGGTTCCAACGGTGTGTGGGAAGTTCCACTTCTGATACCACTGCTCTGCAATTTTCTTCCATCCTTCTTCAGTGGAGGGGTACTGGAGGAGCTCCTCCTTCTATTCTTCGATGATGGCCTGCACCACTTCTCTGACCACAATGCTGATGGTGTTGGATGGCACCCTCCAGCCGTACTGCATGCTCCTGTAGTAGGTCCCTGAGGCCAGGTGGCGCAGAGTGAGTGCCACCTTGAGCCCAGGTTCCAGGCTGGGCTGGAAGCTGGTGTTTGCCTTGGTCAACCTGGGTGTCAGCCGCTGCACAACTTTGTCAAACATGGCAGGAGGCATCCTCATGAAGTTCTGGAACGCCCAAGTGTCTTCGTTCCTGAGCTCCACCATCAGCTTGTTTTACAGTCCGTACTCTGCTCTTCTCCCGATCCATCTTCGGACCCAGACTCTTTTTGGTTGCCTCTTTTTCTTCTCGCAGTAGTGTTCACAGATCCTGCAGATGACTTCGCACTGTTGCAGAATGATGGTGGCTGCCGAAAGGACTTTGTTACAATCCACGGTGGACATGACTGGATGCTGTGGAAGAGGAAGAGCCAGATGAAGGCTTCAGAGGTCTGCACCGCTGGGCTGCTGTTCTGAAAGTGAGATGCAGGCGAGTTGCTTCCCCTTTTTATAGGCAGTATAGGTTTTCCGCTAGGCATCCTCTAGGCATCTTCTAGGCATCCTCTAGACATCCTTAATATCTGAGATAGGTCCCCTCTGCTAACCTTTTTTCCACTTTAAACGCTTTGTTTCTGTGCTGCATCCATTCTGCATCCGTTCTGCATCCGTTCCGCGTCCATTCCGCTTCCTCCCTGCATCCGGGCAGATGGAGTTGCGCGGATGTGCAGCGGATGCCTAGCGGATATAGCGGATGCGTAACAGATGCAGAACGGATGCGTAGTGGATGCCTAGCGGATGCAGAACGGATGAACTGGATACATTTTCCACGCAAAAGTTTTAGGCAGCCCAAAACTTTTGGAGTGGATGAAACATCCATAAACGGATGCTGGATGGATAGAGAGGAAGCCAAACGGAGGCAGTGAGTACATCGCATTTTCGAACAGATGGCAAGGTTTTTTGTCCGTTTTACATCCTCTTTGCATCCGTTGGTTCAGTGTGAGATGGGCTATATTTAAGAAAACTACAAGTAAAACTATAATTCATTCCTTTCCCCCCTCAAATGGAAGATTTCTGCTTAGGCATTAGATATGCACTTGTCAAACAAATTGCTTGGATTAATTTTGCATTCCTACATCATAACTGCTACATCATTGTTGTAGAACATTGTTGGAAGGAGATGAACCTGATTTCAATATTGGAAGAAACATTAGTAACTTGCACTATGCTGATGAACAGCAACAGAGTGGTCAATGCCTGGAATGCTCTACCCAGCTCCATTGTTACATCCCTAAATCCTCACAGCTTCAACTTCAAACTATCTACCATGGACCTCACCCCCTTGAAGTGTATGGAGATAATTGTAGGTAGGTGACAGAAAGTTCATTTGAAGAAGCATAAGGAGCAACAAAGAAAATATGAAAGTAAAAACACAGCTACCTGCATATAATTAAGACAAACATGCAAAGATTTTCAATTTATCCTAGCTTTTTCAAGTTGAAAAATAAAGGTAAAAATACCTCTATGTCCTATCTCCACTGGAAGATTTTCAAATAATAGATCCTCACATAGAAACAGCCAAAGTGCAGATTCATTTAAAGCAGCAATTGTTTTGTCTGCAAAAGTCTCGAGTGCTGTAGATGAAATCCCCTAGCTATGACCAAGATTTCATAAACAGATTAAAAAAACAATTTGCAAGTTGGAATCTTGATTAGGCTATGATTTCAGGTGATTTTCTAGCATGGATTGTGGCTTCTTTAACCCTAATCTGTCTTCCCACATGCCATTTTTATGATCAAATGCTACAAAAGGGACTGGTAAACAAGCAGTATCAATCTCATGACATATTCTGGGCAATAATATCCATAGTGGTCCATCTTCCAAAGACATTTTCAAAACTATAGTTTTCTAAAACTCAGAAACTTGCAAGGTTGCTAACATAATTGTGTTTGTGATTGCTTTTCTGTATAACAATACCTTAACTTCAAAGTACAGCTGTAAAAAAATTTTGGGGGAGTGTGCGGTAAGACAAACTGAGCAAATAATTTTTATAGGCAGGTGGGGGGGGAAAGAAAAAAAACAAAAACAGCAACATTCTTTGTTCCACATATAGCACCGAAGCAAACACATTTTTAAAAATGAAAGCCATTTCAGATGAATTCCCCTGAGAAAGCTGAAACTGTGCAAGACAACCAGGCCTTTTATTGACAATTGCATTCATCTTTACATTTGTTTTTTGCTACAGTATCATTCTTTCTTTTTCTGAATAAAAACATTTCTTTTCATAATAAATGTTCCTTTCCTAAAACTGCTTAGGAAAATAAATAAGATAGCAGCCAATCTGTCCTGCAGATTAAAAAAAACTAAGATTTTTTTAAAATTTAATATGATTTTTTAAATTATAGAAAAGAGCATGAAAAGTTTATTCACACTGATTTTTCTACTGGCACTAAAACTTTCCATGGATATTTGTCATTATTATGTTTTTACATTGTTATGTTTGTACTTTCTTTCCTGAAAATAATAAAAATGAAATGATATTGAGATGATTGATTTATTAACATACATTTTAATCAAAATTAAAAGGCATTGATATTCACAAACATGAGATGTGAAATATGAAGATTATATTTACATTGCAGTTTTTGGATCAATATATTAAAATATATATTATAGATTGTTTTATGTACTCAGATTGTCTACATCAAGCTGAAAGTACAATTTACCATTTCTGTGATTGATTAATCTAGGCTGTTTTATTACCTGAAAAATTGTTCAAAAATGTTCCATTTAGCAGAGGAAATGTTTCAATACATTGTTCTTCATAAAACTAAATGAATTTTTGAGAATCTAAAATGCTAATGGAAGGAGGAGGGGGAGAGGGAAAGGATGAGGTAAAAAGTTGCATTTCTTTCTATAGGTAGAGATATCTGTGCTTTAAGACAAACCATTTGATGCTACATCTCCATTCCAACATTGGTGTCTGTCTTCAAAGACATGTACGCAGAGCCTGTACTCACTGTTTTGCAGGAGGAACAGGAAAGTAGCAGCAACAGCGGCTGCAGCTCAGGGAGCTTCCTCGTTGGTTGATGCAAGTTGCAGCAGGGTCCATCAGACCTAGACTACAAAAGAGCTTTCTGTCTCTCTTCACTGCCATCTAGTAGTGACCCTGAGCCTTGCTACCTTTTCCTTACTTGCATTTCTGCTACCACCTATTCTACATTTTAGGCCAGTGCTTCTCAACCTTGGCAACTTTAAAAGTTACCTCCCAGAATTCCTCAGCCAGGATTCCTGGTTGAGAAACCTATGAACTTTTTTCTAGCACACCATTTTCTGTGTTTTTTCTTTTCTTTCTTATTTTAACAACTAAATACTATTTTTTTGAAAAAAAATCAATTTAGGTACCAATTTGTGTCTAATGGGATTGTAATTTGGCAACATGCCTTAGAAAGTCTAGGTTGCTGCCCATTAACTACCAGTTATGGGGCTTAAAGCGGCTTTGTTTGCTAGTTTTTGTTTTAATCTAATAAAAAAGAGAAATATTTTTTCTCATTTTGGACTTGCTCTTCTATCTCTGATTGACAAGGGCAAAGAAGATAAAATGGCCATAGTAGTGGACCAGCAGATTGAATGGGCCATTCCTGGTGGTTTGTGATAGAACTCCATTGAGTTAAAAAAAGATTTATTTCACTTTTATGCAAAGATTTTTTTCTACACAATGATTCTTGATTCACCTTTCAAAAGAGGTCACAAAACATCAATCCATATATATATTTTTATTAAGACAGTGTAAATACAAATATGATTCTAAAGTTAAAATTTGGTTTGATGTTAGTTGCAGCTAAGTATTTTACATTTTAAACAAAAAAAGCAGGCAATTATCTGCTGGAACAGATAATCATCTAATTAACTATCCAACTAATCATGGGAGCAAGTAGTAGGTGTTAATTTTCTTTTTTTCCATTAGTGTGATTTAGGGCAGGGACATTCATTATGGAATGGATATATATGTATGTGTCAGAAAAGGTCAAGTTAGCAGCCACAGCTATGCAATCAAACACTATTAGAAGACTTGTAAAATCTGAAAAGTTGAAACATTTTCATTACACTTGGAAAATTGTGTGGAGTTGAACTGAAGCTGAAAGCATCTATTTTTTTTTTTTAAAGAAACAACTTTCTCAGGACTGCAGCAGGAGAGGAGAAAAAGGGGAAATGATTCCTTCTAATCTGGTAAAATTCCTGTAATTTCATTCTTCCTATTGAAAAATGCAATTTGCATTTTAAAAACCTTGTCTAGCTTAGCCTCAAGCAAACTACTTTAATAAAGAGAAAATCAGGTATTATAAGGCTATATAAGAAGGAAAAAATCCATCATATTTAGCTTTATCATTGCAGATAAAGGTGGGACCCATATTTTGTTTCTTCTCAAATATTGCTTGTCCTTTGCTAAAATGGTTTGATTACAGTTCTCATGCTGTGGTATTTTATTAGTTTTCCTTCTTATAGCCTCTCCCTTTGATCTGTGTAGCTCAGACTCATTATTCAGTCATTAGAGTAAATAAATATGAATTCTCCTTCCCCAATATTCAAACAAAATATCAGAGGCACAACTACAGAGTTTATTTCTTTATTATTAGGAATAATGGTCCTGAATTATTGTCTTAATATTTCAGGAATGGGATAGAGGACAGCTTCGAATGATCAACCCCAAAATAGAATAACAAATAAAAAATATTTTGATATGAACAAAAATCGATTGTAAGTAAACAATGTCTTGTGTGTGAAATAACAAAGATACAAAGCCAAAAAGATTTAAACCAGCTTTTCTCTAATGTGTCAGAATAAAAGGTTGCACATTGGAATTTAATAATCAAACTGAAATTTTTCTGAAGTTTATCTTTAAATAAACTGTAGCAAAACAGGTCCAGATTGAAAGTGAAATATTTCTTCATATTTCACAGTGTACTGTAGGTAAGTACCATCCATCAACATATATATATTTAAAGCTGCCATTTTTTCATGAAATAATAGTAAAACAATGTAATAAATGTGATACATCATTTGTATTCTTCTGTTCATTGAATTAATCTTTGAAATTGATTCACATTTCTGATTTCATAATGAGTCACTCTAGGTGACTACCCAGATAAGTCCCTGCAGTCCTCTCGGCATGATTTCAGAAGTGGCTTACCATTGCTTCCTTCCTAGGGCTCAGAGAGAGTGGCTAGACCAAGGTTACCCAGTTGCCTTTCATATTTAAGGTGAGACTAGAACGCATAGATCACAGGCCTAGTGCCTCAACCATTGTAGCAAATTGTCTCTATGTAACATATTTGGTCTCTGTTAATTCTCATTAAAAAATAACAGAGCCCCAAATACATTACAGAGAGAAAGTTTGCTATAATGGTTGAGGGACTAGGCCATAAACTGATCTGTGAGTTCTAGTCCCATCTTAGATATGAAAGGCAGCTGGGTAACCTTGAACCAGGCACTTTCTCTCTGTCCTAGAAGGGAAGCAATGGTAAGCCACTTCTGAAATCTTGCCTAGAGAACTGCAGGGACTTATCTGGGCATTCACCTGGAGTGAACATTTATTCAAATTCAGATACATGCTTCATTATCTAATACATGCTTCATTAACATTACAGCAAGATTTCTAACAGGTTGTGCTAGTCAAACATTTATTGCCTAAAAATAGATGTACTACTTCAAGGAAAGCGAAGCATATTAGTCTCAAGGATGACTACTGTAGTCAATCTTCAGTTCTTTCAACCTTGAAACACAAGTATCATTTTAAAGTTGCTTAAAGCGTGGTCCCACTGGCCGACGGATGCAAAACGTATGCATAAAGGACACAGTGAACGAGCAAAATTTTGGGGGTGGCTCCATCCATTGTCATCCGCTCCAAAAAGTGGTGAAAACTTACATAAACAGAACGGAAAAGAACAGAAAAGAACGGCCATGGGTAGCATGTAGCGGGGATGTTAAACGGATGTTCATCGGAAGCCAAGCAGATGAAAGCGGATGGAAGGGGATGACACCTCGGAAGGGGTTACGGGGGATAATTGTGAAGCGGACACATAGCGGATGAAGCAGATGCATCACGTACGCCTAAAGGAAATAAAGGGAATGCCGCACGGATGTATATCAGATCCAAACCGTTCACTATGCATCCTTTCTATTTCCGTGCTACTAACGATGTATAGACGTTCCATGTACCTTTTCTTTCCTCCCTCTTTCCGTTTTCAACTACAGCTGATGTGAGTTGCGAGGATGCCCAGAGGATGCAGAGAGGATACAGCGGACATTTAACAGATGATAACAGACATAGAACGTTTGTTGCTCGTATGTCACAGATTTACATCGTACATGGTGGAAAGTTCATCCGTTCACAAAGTTTTGTGCAGCTCAAAACTTCTTGCGCGGATGAAATCTCAGTGGACAGATGCTTGACGGATAGAGTGTATGAAACACATATGCAATGAGTATACAACGAATGCATACCATTTTCCAACGGATGGCAAACTTTTTAAAATGTTTTACATCCTCTTTGCATCAGGAAGTGCAGTGGGACCGGGCCTTTACATCCTCTTTGTTTCCTCCTTTCCATGTTCATGGAAAACATGTGTATGTATCCTTTACCCTAGGTATTTTATCACAGCATTGCCTGGACAACTTCAGGAGTTATATAGCATGTAACATGCCAACTAAATCACCATTAAAATAAGAATATCATTTTTATTTGAAGAGGGAAGGAAGAATTCAAGACATACACATTACTAGTTGTTGCACAATTGCTTATATTGGCAATGTTTTCTTCTTCTAAACAACAAAGTCACCAGTTTCTCTCCTTTGGTACTTGCTGTGCCATGACAATACTGCAATTTAGAGCCAATTAAGGATAATTAGCAAAAGACTGTTTATTTCTACAAATGTTTGAAGTACCACATCAGCTTTGATTCCTATTTGTTAGGTAACAGGGAAAACACACATTCATGACAAATGAAGCCATCTTGGGAATGTGAGTCACATAAGTAGAAGATTCATGAGCAGACAAATCCACCTCCTAGACTGCTATAAGGATTCTTCAAGGTACAGACAACTTTGCTAGAAAAATACATGTTATCTATTTATAGCTCTTCGTTAACTGAAATAGACATCAGATCCCATGATTCTGTAATAATAATTAATCATAAAGTCTTTCAATTCACATAGGATTTCTTTTCCATTTCCTATATGAGTTTCTGATCTTCTTAGTATGATATATATACCAAACCTAACATAAGAAAATGTAGCTGCACCTATTCTGTATCTTTATTCATCACACACATTATTTCTTACTCTGTTTTCTCAAATGCAGTGAAACTCATTCAGCACAATTCCCACTTCATTTTCGACTACTAGATTCTTTGACTTCAAATGCCTATACTCTTTTGTTGTTTTCCCACTGTTTATTTATATTGTCAACAACAACTTGAACTTTTTTCCTATAGGAAATCAAAGAGCTGTTGATAGTTGTGATGTCCGCACTCAAGAAATAGAGCAAACATGCAAGGAGATATGCTTATGAAGGAAGAAATCTATTATAGTTCACATTTTTTGCAAATAACCAGAAAAATAAAAAGTTATTTCAAAGAAGGAAGAAAAATGTAGATTTTTTTTCTTTTTCTGTTCTTTTTAGAAAATAAATAATTAATTTGTTATAAAAGAATAAGATACTGTGAGGGACTTTTTGCCTTCAACTTTTTGAAAAGTCCCATTTAAAAATTCAGGCTATTTTTGGTGTTTTTTTCAATTTACTCTACAATTAATCTTAGCTCAAAAGTTAAAATGTTGTATGTATTAGTTTTCCTGTTACTTTTATATTCCATAGATAACAGCTTCACTGATTTGCTTTTGCACTATCCTATACATTAACTAAAACATTGCATGCTTTTTCAGTATCCTATGAGTTTGAGAAAGAGTTAAAACATACTAAGAATTATCAGAAAATAAATATTCTTTTCAAAGAGATCCAAGAATGGATGTACATTGATTGAAACAATCAGGCTGAAGAGAGGAGATCACACAAATATTTTCAATAGAGTTCTTTTCCTGTTTACAACCATGTGGGAAGCAGACATTAAGTACTTACTTAAAAACATACTGTAGAATGCTGTTGTTATTGAACAAACTTGGGTGGCAGACAATTTATCCCCAAGGTATTTGAAACTAAGCAGTAATAATCCAATATAGTAATTTGGTTTACTTTCTTAAAATTAATTCCTCAAACATTATGATCTATTGATAATGTTCAGTGTAAATCTTGGCAATAAGCTCTGGTTGTTTCTGGAGCTGGGCCAACAATCCGTTTATGTTTAGACATAAGGTTAATAACAACAGAAATCAGAGCAGAGAGAGAGAGAGAGAGATGCAATTTGTATCTTTAGATGAAAAGGATCCTCCCCAGGGATGGGATCTGACAGGATTAACTACCAGTTCAGTGATTTACGATGTGCTTTACTGCACGCTGAGCGCACGTCTGTAATCGTCATCAGACTGGTGCCTGGACAGCTGAGCAGCGCTGTGTGCTGAGAAGCAGCCTTTGAAAAAGTACTTTTTTCCTGCTTTTTTAACTGCAGCTGTGCCTTACACAGCAGCTGAAGTTGCAAAAGCAGGAAATAAAGGTCACGTAAGAGTCAGGGCGGGTGAATGGGCAAAAACATCAGCAGACATAGAACCAGTTCATAGAACTGGTTCTATGTCTGCTGCTCTTCAGAGCTACCACTTCTACAGAGGTGGACAAAACCAGTAGAAACCCACCCCTGATCCTCACTCTTATGCAAATAACTTTACTTGTTCTAGAAGAGCAACTTAAGGTTTACTGTGAAAGAATCCTGTTTCTTTTTTTAAAAAAAAAGTTTAAATAAATGTGCTTTTTCTTTACAATTTATCATCTCCTTTAAAGAATGTCAAGAATTGCTAAATGGCCAAATCTGAATGGCAACATTTTGTAATTTCCTGGAGGAGCATCCATCTTCTTCATATTTTATTCAACTTTTAGCAAAATAAGATTCACTCTAGTTGGAGGGGAAAAAATCTGGTATTAATCGGTTTAATAGAATATATAGATCTGAGTTTTAAAACTGTTTAAAAACTTGAAAGTTATAAATTTTATTTAGAGCTTTAAACATAATAGTTTATATACTTTATGGTTGGCCTATGTATGGAAGATGAGTTTGTATGCTCATAATGTGTTATATGTCCATAGTAAGAAGTTTCTGTATTTTTGGTTCAATTAACATAATTGATGTAAGGATGATTTGTTGTTATTATATTTGTTCCACAGCATTGTATTTGGTTAACCAAAGGTAACAAGCATAACTAATATGCCTACCTCCTATTTTCCTCACAACAATCATATCACTATGTGATACATTAATGCTAATAATTATTTTACTCTCTTCCTTT
Source organism: Laticauda colubrina (assembly GCA_015471245.1). Taxonomy (NCBI): domain Eukaryota; kingdom Metazoa; phylum Chordata; class Lepidosauria; order Squamata; family Elapidae; genus Laticauda; species Laticauda colubrina. The sequence continues at coordinate 18,051 of BLBF01012965.1, read as the reverse complement.
CTGAGCAACAGAAGCTAGTTTTGATTGATTATATACTATTAAATCAGTGCCAACTTTTAACAAAAACATAGAAATATATTTTTCCCCATTACAATCTGTCCCTAATCTCATCTTTCAGGCCTTCCAACAGTACATTCATCATCTCAATAACTCATTCATATTGCTGCTGGTCATATTCTTTCCTTTCCTTTCACCCTTCTGAGAATTAGAGCCTTCTCTAGGGAGATAGGTGTTCACGTAACTTATATGAATTAGGTTAATTTACACCTGACATTTGTTCCTTTGCTGAGTATTCTGGATTGATTTGTTTCATTTAATTTATTATTTTGAACAAAGACTATAAAGTAATCAAAGACTATAAAGTAGAAGAAAGCTTCTTTACCGTTTGTATTCAATATGACTACATTGTTCTCCGATTCATTATATTCATTAATAGATCTGTTATATTATCTGAGTTCCTAATCACTAGCAAAACAACTGCAGTTCTCTTTGTGTTGATGTGACTTAAAATCCTCTTTAGCCTTCTCTTATTGAAGCTTGTCACTTATTTAAAAAAAAAACAGAAACAGATTGTGAAGGATAAATAATCAAATGCCATATTCTCTGTAAAATGTATTCTAGGATCTCTGTGAAGATTCCTCTGTAGTTCTGCAGAGTTTGGATACAAAAGATGATTTCAGAATCCTAGACCAACTAGAAGGATAGTTTATTTGCATGCCATTCTATGTACTCCATATCTTTCAGGACTGCCGAACGTGATGAAGGAAGGCAAGTTGAAAGCCCATTATTTATCAGGAATGTGGCAATAATAAAGCCTTTGGCAGATTATATTTGCTAACCAGCAGTATAGTTTCTGGTTCATTGTGTAAGCTTCAAACAGAAATGTACCCTTGATGAAAGCAATGATAGCCCACCAGAAGCATACAGCAAAGCTTTATGATTTGAAATTGGGAGTCCACAATTCTTTATTAGATGTTGCTATGTTTGAAGAACCTTCAGGGGCCTTTGCAGACTGGGAAAAAGTGCTATCTTTAACATTAAAAATGAATACTTTTCTAAAAAAAAAAACCCCAACAACCCACAAATAGCATGATGGGCCCCAAATACTTGTGCCATATTGATTTAAACAAGTGTCATTTTTAAAAGCAATTGATAGCTACTTATGTATTATCTTTATAAGAAATAAAAGCATGGGATAGTGGAAACATTTCTTGTTTAAAAGCTGGTAGTTTCTGGAAGAGCAAAAAAGATAAAAATACTGTGGAATTTTGGGCTGTTCAGGATATATGCAGTAGCTGCTGAATGTGTAAATGACAGCATTAACTAAGCACTCCAAAGTGATAAAAAATGAACAAGAAACAGATCTAATATGTGTTGGAATGCATCACCCATGTGGTTTTTAAACATCCTCAAGAAATAAATGTGATGGTATAGGGGAAAGAGCAGGAACAATTTCAGCATAGGCAAAATTAGTTTCAAATGGAGACAAAGAACAATAAACTAGTTTTAAAGAAATAATGAGACATTTGATATGGAAAAACACAACATTTCTTAAGGGAGAAACTTTTGAATGGTAAATTCAGTTATGCAGTTTGTGTTGGGAAAAACAAGTGATATAAACACATCCGTTTTTTGAGAGAGAGCTTTACCAAAGGGAAATTATTTCAAGAGGCAGTGATAAAGCTGAAGTGCTAGGAGTAGGACAGTGCCTGTAATTTGAATCCACTGGTAGACTATTATTTAATTAACCAAGGCAACATAAACATGTTATTCTGAATAGTGAGATGCAGTTTGTTATTTACACAATTGCTGATGAAAATATGTCTATTAAGTCAGCACGAATGCAGTCTGAATTATATTATTCGGGAAAGTCACAAAAATGTTTGTTTATTTATTTATTAATCCAATATATATAGGCACCATCTGTCTAAGAAACTCAGGTTCCACAATTCCCCCACCCAAGAATGACATTAAAACAAACCCCAATTTAAAAATTGCAATGAATAAAATCACAAGTTCTTGGATAGTGTATATATACGTATGCCAGAGTTCTCAAACTGATTCCTGGGCAGTGGGGGCAGGTGGTCTTCAAGGCAGAGGTGGTAGGTTCTGACCAGTTCTGGAGAACCGGTAGGGGAAATTTTGAGTAGTTTGGAGAACCGGCAAATACCACCTCTGACTGGACCTGCCCCCATCTATTCTCTGGCTCCTGAGTCCCGGATGATCGGCTGGGTCTTCTTTTGTTCACCTGCCCAGGAGAACAAAATTGGAAAGGAGGTTAGTGGGCTGGAAATGGAGATTTTGCAGTATCCTTCCCCTGCCATGCCCACCAAGCCATGCCATGCCCACCAAGCCACACTCACAATACCGGTAGTAAAAAAAATTGAATCCCACCACTGTTTCAAAGAAGAGCAAATAGAGTAGGGTGGGGTCTGTCCATATTTAAGTAAAATAAAATATGTATTATTACATAACACTATAAAATTGTCCATTTGATATATTTAAAGCACTGAATAAAATCAATGTTAGAAGATTTGAAAAAATAGAGAACAATTAAGGACCTTTTGCATAAGAAAGTAATAAAAATGTTGACAGCAGACTGAATTTAACCGAAGATCTGACTATCTTTATGTTTTACAATACATGTAAAAGAATCAGAGTTTAAATTATATTGTCATGCCACTATCTTGACTTTTTTTCACCCTCTCTATTGATGCCCTTAGAAAAAAATTAAATGCATTAAATTTATGTTTATCATAGTGCTTGCTTCACACAGTAAGAAAGGCCAGAATGCATGATTACATTATGGATATCTTTAAAAGCAGAAAATACTCAGTATTCCACAATGCCAAATTATGTATTCTTATTACATGCAAGCAATAACAGTGAAGCAGGACATTGTTAGCATGGAGTGAAGAGGATGGCATTGTTCTGGACTTCTTACAATGGATTTCTAGCAAAGGGATGTTTTGGTATATTAAATGGCAATTTTTCTTTAAAAGCAATAAACTCTTTTCTTTAAATATTGAAAGAGGCATTCACTATCTTAGGTTTTCCAATGTATTCTTGTTTACTGGGCCATTGACTTCAATTGATAAGAAAGAAAGAAAATATTACATTGACACAAAATTCAATAACAAGAAAGGGCATTCATACTAACAATGTCTTCTCCCCACTTCTGCCACTGGCATCTCAGAGGTTTTTTTTTAAAAAACTACAATTTCAATTTATTGTGCTCACTGCTGCTGTTCCTTCCTATGCATTTCCTATTTTGATGATATAGTAACTAACACATTTTTCCAAAATAATCCAGTGAAATGATTTAGCCTTATATTCTGTTATGAGGCAGAAAAGATTCGAGAGCCAAGGTGTAAAGTAGTTTTCACTGAAGTAAGAGCAGTTCCTCCACTATTGCTATTGCAAAAAGAAAAAAAACCCATATAGATTCACATGATGCAATTAATTGGATTTCACAGTCTGCTGAGAATGGCAGGCAACCTGTGCTTCAGAGCATGCTAAATAAACCCAGGGGATGATTCTTCCAAATGCTTTCAGAACATACCATAAAACACCTAAATTAGAGGAGAAACATAAATAATTCACACACACATAAAGCTTGCAGAAGTGTATTTTCTAGTGGAATTCAAGCAATTTTTATTTTCAGTTTACAAATAAGCCACTATCAGGTTTGCAAAGTGGAATGGTCATGGTTCAGGCATAATCTTTTAGTCTTACACAGGGGCTGATCCTCACCATTTAAAGCACTATTTCTATTCTGTCACTGTCACAGGAAGGATGACACCAAATGGTGCTGGACTTATTTACTATGAGTTTAGTTACTTAAGGTGAGCTTCTCCAGCACTATTTCTGCCCTGTTCAACAGAATATTGCCAGCCAGATTATGATCTCTAATGCTAAATTTGCCATTTTCACATTTGCATTTCACTCTGAAATGATATATCCATGGAACTATGTAACATAGCTCCAAATTCTGTTTCCTTGTTAAGGCCCTGTCACACTGCCCAACGGATGCAAAACGGACACAACGGAAGAGAAAAATGTTGCATCCGTTGTATCCGCGCTCAAAAGGGGTGAAAATTTGCATAATTGGAGCGGACAACACGGACGCGGGGAGGACACAGGGCGGATGCAAAGCGGATGCAGAACGGAAGCACAGAGGATGGAAGCTGATGGCGCGTCCGCTAGGCTTCCGGGGGGCCTCAGAGAAGCGGACGCGGAACAGAAAAAGCGGATGCACAATGGATGTACAGCGGATGAAGCGGATGCAGAGCGGAAGCCTAGCGGATGCACAGTGGAAGCCTAGCGGATGCCTGGTGTTAATTGCGCATGCGGGGAGGATGCATTGCGCAAGCCCCCCGGATATAAAGGGAAGCAGCTCGCACGTCTAGCATTCCAAGTAAAGACTTGCTGCTGGACACTTCGAGTTCCTTGCCTGCATGTCTGCCTGCAAGCCTTGCTGCCAGCCTGTCTCCAAGCATGCCTCCCAGCCTGCCTCCCAGCCTCCTGGGCAGCCTTGCTGCCAGCCTTGCTGGCAGGCTTGCTGCCAGGCTTGCTGCCAGCCTGCCTTCCAGCCTCCCTTCCAGCCTTGCTGGCAGCCTGCCTTCCAGCCTCCCTTCCAGCCTTGCCTTCCAGCCTCCCTGCCAGGCTTGCTGCCAGCCTGCCTTCCAGCCTCCCTGCCAGCCTTGCTACCAGCCAGCCTTCCAGCCTCCCTGCCAGCCAGTCTGTCTGCCAGCCTTGGTGCCTGCCTTCCTGCCAGCCTTCCTGCCAGGCTTCCTAACAGGCTTCCTGCCAGGCTTCCTGCCAGCCTTGGTGCTAGCCTTCCTGCCAGCCTTGGTGCCTGCAAGCCTTCCTGCCAGCCTCCCTGCCAGCCAGCAACCCCACAACCAAGGGGAACAAGCAAAAGTCTCAGCAACCTGCCGCCATCCCTGGCAAGAGGGACAGGGCCACCCTCCCGCCCCATGTCCCTGACTCTGCTTCTGCTGGGGCTTCTGCTGCTTGGGCTCGCTCTTCTGTTGCTGGAGCTTCTGCTGTAGCTGCTCCTGGCAGTGGTGCTTCTGCTGCGTACTCTGATGAAGCTGCTCCTGGTCCTGCTGGTCCTGCTCGTTCTGCTCATGTTCCTGGTCTTGCTGACCCTGCTGCTGGTGCTTACTCTGCTGCTGCTCATCCTGGTCTTGCTGCTGCTACTGCTACTGCTGCTGCTGCTGCTTATGATCCTGCTGGTGATTATGCTGATGATGATGATGATGCTGATTGTGATCCTGCTGGTGATGATGTTGATGATGCTGATGATGCTGATGATGCTGTTGGTGTGGAGGAGCAGCCCCTAAAACCTGGAAGCCCCTCTGATGAGGGCCCATCTGGTCCTGCCAAAGGGAGGAAGAGGCATATGCAACAACGGGAGAGGAGGCAGTATTACATCGAGGAAGCGCACGAGGATGAGGTGCTGGAGTGGCTGAGAGAGAATGACTATCTGTGGCGGAAGGGACACCGGCTGTACAGGGACACCAAGCAGAAGCAGGCTGCTTGGAGAGAGAGGGCGGAGAGTCTGGGCTACACTTTGGAGGTGCTCCTCGGCTGGTGGAAGCACATGCACACCTGGTACAGGAAGCTGCACCGCAAAAAATCTGGCCAGGCCAGGGTTAAGCTGACGGACAGAGAGAACTACATCATGGCCAAGTGCAGCTTCCTGGCGGGTGAGGTCCACCACCGAGGAGCACCAGGAGCCCAAATCTCTACCCTCTCTCTCCGGCAGCCTGCTGGGAGCCAGTCCTCTGGTGGCCGAGAGTCAGTCCCTGTCTCCATGCAGGTTTTTGTGGAGCGTGCCATGGCGGAGAACCCCCGGGCAGGTGTTGAAAGTGTGGTGGAGAGCGAGGAGGACTCCCTGGTGTGGTGGGAGAAAGGAGACAGCGAGTCCACCACTGCCGAAGCTGCATCCACCCACACCTCCACCACCACAGTAAGGCAGAGAGCCGGACCGCAGGAGGGGCAGAGCCACAAGGTCCTGGTGGAGATCAGGGACACCATCCGCACCAGCATAGTTCTCCTCTCTCAGCTGGTCCCCATTGACTCCTCCTCCTCCAACCGCAAGCCCTTCCTCAATTATGTCAACCAGACCCTCAAGGAGATGGCGGATCCCCAGTACCAGGTGGTGAAGGAGAGGATCACCATGCTGCTTAACAACCCTCCAGACCCAGAGGCACCTGCTCCCACCCAGTCCAGGTCTGCTCCTCCACCCCAGGTGATGTCCCTCCCATACCAAGGCTTCCCACACCCCCTCACCTACCAGGTCTACAGCTACCCCAAGGTCCAGCAGCACAGACAGCAGCCCTTACAGATGCAGGCAAAGAGTCATTGGGCGACACCGTTGCCACTGGTTCCAATGATGCCACCGATGCCAACCTCGACAGTCCTCACCCCGCTGCAGAGCAGGCAGCCCCAATACACTGCTCCTTCCTCCATCCCACAGCCAAGCCCGGCCTCAGTACATCTGTCCTCAGTACTGGGGCTGACACCCCATGGCATGGAGGAAGGACCTCTCAGCATCGCGGGGCTGAACCAGCTGTCCGACACCTTCCTCAACACACTGTCCCCTGTTGTCCTCTCGGGGCTAGGCACTCCAATAACACCTCAGACCAGTACTGCAGCAGCACCCACCTCCAGAGCACCTGCTCCCTAAAATCTTAGCCTGGGCACACACCTCCGAGTGACCAAGAGGAGTGCCAGAGACTGGCTGCCTGGATATTTGTGGACTTTATTTGGACACTTGACTTGGGTCATGTTTATTTTACAGCTTGTTGTTCAATAAAGTTTATCTTTGTTTCACACACTTGCTTCATTAATTTTTTTCTATCAAGTCTGGGTGGAAACTTTTAGAAATGGTTTAGCCTTTGCATACTTGTGGGATGGGTTAAGATAGCAGTGGGATGGGCAGGGATACCTGTGGGATGGGTTAAGATAGCTGTGAGATGGGAAGGGATACCTGTGGGATGGGAAGGGATACCTGTGGGATGGGTTAAGATAACTGTGGGATGGGAAGGGATACCTGTGGGATGGGTTAAGATAGCTGTGGGATGGAAAGGGATACCTGTGGGATGGGCAGGGATACCTAAGGGATGGGTAATAGCTGTGGGATAGATAAACCTCCAGTGCAAGCATAGTGGGACTGTATGGTCCACCCTCCCAGGTGCCACACCTATGGTCCTTCATTATCAATTACAATGTAAGCATTGATCCACACATGTCAACATAAACACAACTCTTTATTAAACGCCCTGTTCATTGTAGGCCAACCAAACATACATGGCCCAATCTCATCCGTGTGATGAGACAGGCTGAAGGAAGCACCCATTAATCATCTACCATCCTGTCTTGCCACTCCACCGCTCCAGCTGGCGAGTTGCACCAGTGTTTCAGGAGGTTGCGCTGCTTCGCCTCACATGAGGCTCTGTTGGGCCCTTGCACATCCTCAGTGTTGATCATGTTTCGCCCTTGCCTCCATTCCCCAGGCTCCATGTCCCCATTGCCTTGCTAGAGGTCCATGAGCCTGTTCTGTAAGACTGGGTAGCGGGTGCGCATGAGATTGTGCAGGATGCAGCAAGCTTCCACGATCCTCCTCATGGTCTCTGGGTGATGCTGCATGTTGGTGAGAAGTACCTGGAACCTGTTGGCCAGGATGCCAAAGGCATTCTCCACCACCCGCCTTGCCCTGGAGAGCCTGTAGTTGAAGATCCTCTCTTCACGGGTGAGGCATCTGGAGGTGTAGGGCTTCATGAGGTAGGTTCTGAGGGAGAAGGTGTCATCCCCCACGATGAAGTAGGGCACATCTTGTGTGTCGTTGGGCAGCGGGTCTGGATCTGGGAAGCTCACCATGAGGTTGCTTTCCAGCCCCTCCTTGAGGTGACTGTCGTTGTATACCTGGGCATATGAAGATGAGCCGTTGCCTGAAACATCGATATACATGAACTTGTAGTCAGCATCAACCATGGCGAAGAGGATGATGCTGAAGAAACCCTTGTAGTTCTGATAAGTGGACCCTGACTTGGCTGGAGCTTTGCAGGCCACATGCTTGCCATCGATGGCTCCAACGGTGTGGGGGAAGTTCCACTTCTGATACCACTGCTCTGCAACTTTCTTCCATCCTTCTTCAGTGGAGGGGTACTGGAGGAGCTCCTCCTTGTATTCTTCGATGATGGCCTGCACCACTTCTCTGACCACAATGCTGATGGTGTTGGGTGGCACCCTCCAGCCGTACTGCATGCTCTTGTAGGTGGTCTCTGAGGCCAGGTGGCGCAGAGTGAGTGCCACCTTGAGCCCAGGTTCCAGGCTGGGCGGAAGTTGGTGTTTGTCTTGGTCAACCTGGGTGTCATGAGCTGCACAAGTTCATCAAACATGCCAGGAGGCATCCTCATGAAGTTCTGGAACGCCCGAGGGTCTTCGTTCCTGAGCTCCACCATGAACTTGTCGTAAAGTACATACTGCGCTCTTCTGGCAAACCATCTTTGGAGCCAGACTTTTTTTGGGTGGCTCCTTTTCTTCTCGTAGTACTGTTCACAGAGACTGTAGATGGTTTCGCAGTGTTGCAGAAGGATGTTGGCTGCCGAAAGGATTTTGTCGCAATCCACGGTGGACATGACTGGATGCTGTGGAAGAGGAAGAGGCAGATGAAGGCTGCAAAGGTCTGCACCGCTGGGCTGCTGGGCTGAAAGTGCGATGCAGACGAGTTGCTCCCCCTTTTTATAGGCAGTATAGGTTTTCCGCTAGGCATCCTCTAGGCATCCTCTAGGCATCCTCTAGGCATCCTCTAGACATCCTTAATATCCGAGATAGATCCCCTCTGTGAATGGTTTTTCTGCTTTAAATGCTTTGTTTCCGTTCTGCATCCGTTCTGCATCTGTTCTGCATCCGTTCCGCGTCCGTTCTGCTTCCTCCCTGCATCCAGGCGGATGCGAGTTGCGCGGATGTGCAGCGGATGCCAAGCGGATATAGCGGATGCGTAACGGATGCATAACGGATGCGTAACAGATGCGTAGCGGATGTGTAGCGGATGCAGAACGGACGAACTGGATACATTTTCCATGCAAAAGTTTTAGGCAGCCTAAAACTTTTGGAGCAGATGAAACGTCCATAAACGGATGCTGGACGGATAGAGAGGAAGCAAAACGGAGGCAGTGAGTGCATCGCGTTTTCGAACGGATGGCAATCTTTTTTGTCCGTTTTACTTCCTCTTTCCATCCTTTGGTGCAGTGTGACAGGGGCTTTATATACAGCCTCCATCAATACATATGTGAGATCTTTGGTCTCAATAAGCACCACTTTCTATTCCATTAAATCATTCCATTTGCTTCAGATTTATCTAGTTTAGAGAAATTATTCTGGAAGTGTTCTTCTGATATTTTCTGTTATATTACTTGTTTTAACCTTCTTAACTGAAAAAACAACATCTCTCTGTGCTTTTACAATGTTCTATAAAGTTTGTATCTATAACATTTCACTGATTTTCTCTCTTTCATCAGTTTCGGTTGTTTCACCTGTTATATTTATGTTCTTGTTTGCAACTAAAATATTCTAATTCTCCTGTCATAGTTTAGTCATATCTAGAACCACTTATGGACCATGTCATAGGCAAATGTTTATGGAATGAGCTTTCTTAATGGCTTTGTTGCCTTGTAATTAATATCACCTGTTGATCCATATCTTATGTGCTTGCATATCTTATGGTGTTTTTTTTAGACTTTTCATCCTTTCAAATAAATGTTTCTCAACATTTGTCAATTTAAAAACTGCTCTATCACCCTTTAATATTATGCCCCAAGAGCCCAATTCTCTTTTGATTCAAATGGACTCACTGTATAAATTTGTCTTGTTGTTGTTATGTTGTCCAGGTGGTGCAGTGATAAGAATGAAGTACTGCAGGCAAACTCTGCCCACAGCCTGGAATTCGATTTTGACAGGGCTCATAGTTGACTCAATCTTCTATCCTTTCAAGGCCAGTAAAATGAGAACCCAGGTGGTTGAGGACAATATGCTGATATTGTAAATAGCTCACAGAGTGCTGTGAAGAACCATGGGGAAGTATGCAAATCTAAGTGCTCTTGCTATTGTTCACGAAACTAGTGAATTTTCTGAAAATATAACTTTGGGAATCTTGGAATTTATTTTGTTCCCTCATGAGTTAAATTTTGCTTCCAGAACTTGCTCAGTATACTTCTTCAAAACATTAGTAGTGACACAGAGTACTATCTTAACGAAACTGCACATTCCCACCAGGTGAGTACATCATTGTCTGACATATATGCCTGTTGTTACATATTAGCATACTCCAAATACTCTATTCCTATTGGTCCACAAATACTTGAATCTGATTGGTGTTCTGATTGGTCAAAAATAGCTAGCCTTCAGTGGTGGGAGAATCAAGGAGCCATCATTGGCTGCGAGCCGCGAGCAGCCTCTCGATAAAAAAAGGGCTGCCGCGGCTCCTAACTCAGATGGAAACTAGCAAGTAAGTAAAAGAGCTGAAGTTACTCTGGTCTCGAGTCTCATTCTTCGCAAACACAAAGTGACAAACACAAACACACTGGTGACAAAGGTGGGATTCTGAGACAAGGAGACCAGTCGAGCACGTGGCAATGAGAACTGAGGAGACAAAATTGCTGGAACCAACTCGCCACCCACACCATTCAATCCAGCAACAGAGAACTGGGAATCATACATCGACAGATTCCTCATGTTCCTAGAAAGCAACGACTTGCAAGGAATCTCCGACAACAGAAAGAGAGCTGTGTTCCTGATGCACTGTGGGCCCACAGTGTTCAAGATGGCCAAGGCATTAGCCAAACCAGAGGATGTAAAGCAGATGGCTTGGCTAGATTTGGAAAAATTGCTGAAGGCTCATTATGCACCGACCATCTCCAGCCTTATTCTACAAACGGGACCAGAGAGAAAGTGAGAATATCGCAGACTTCGTAGCGGCTCTCAGGGACATTGGAGGGGCATGAGAGCTCCTCAACATGGATGAGGCCATGAGGGATCACATGGTCCTTGGTCGATGAGATCTCACTTTACAAAGCCAAATGCTCACCCGACCAAAAATTACAGTCACTGAGGCTATCTCTGAGGCCACAGCAGCTGAAGCAGCTAAAAAATCAGCAGCCAGAATGCAACAAATGACTGCAGCAACACCAAAAACACTGGCAGAAACAAGCCAAATTCCAGAGAAAAAGTCAGAGAACACACACAAGACCATCACACACTACAAGGATAGCGAATCATTGTCCGAGATCGATGACAATGAAGAGGAGATCCACAGACTCCAGGCTGAATGAAATAGACAAGAGAAGAAAGGACGTAAGTCAGGGTTCCAATGCGCCAGTTGCAGAGGAGACCACCCCCATTCCAAGTGCCATTTCCTGGACGCCATGTGCAGGTACTGCGAGAGACGGGAACACATAGCAAGAGTCTGCTGAAACCATAAGAGCTACAGCCCCTGACGTAGAGACAACACACCACCAAGGATAAAAGAAAGACAGACGTTGAGCCGTGAGAGTCGAGAAAGCAGAGGCAAACAGCTAAACGAAAACTACAGAAAATAAGAAACACACCAAGCTATAACCATTGGTCATTCAAATGCAACTAATGGCCGGAAGGTACATGTGGCAGTCAGCATCGAGGGCCAAGAATGCGAGATGGAGGTGGACTCCGGATCATACCTATCAATGGTATCATGGAATACCATTAAAAGGCTGATACCGCATATATGCAGAGCGGAATTAGAAAACCAAACACTAATACTTAAAGACTATCAAGGAAACAGGATCCCTGTTGTCGGACTCGGACACTTCCAGGTCACATTCAAAGAACACACAAAAATTCTGCCTTTAACCATCATAGACCGGAATCACCCTAGCCTGTTGGGACTCGAGTGGTTCGAACCCTCCTGGGAAATAGACTGACCAGCATCAACAGTGTCACTGAGACAGACTGGGAGGAGAACCTAATGAGGGAGTTCCAGGACGTCTTTGATGGGAAACTAGGCAAGTACTGAGGGTCCCCCGTATCATTTAATTTAAATCCGACAATAGCTCCAATTAGGCTGAAAGCGAGGTGAGCCCCCTTCTCATTACAACTGAAGATTGATGAGGAATTAAATAAACTCATAGCACAAGGCATACTGTAACCAATTGACCATGCTAAATGGGAAACCCCAATCGTAACCCCAATTAAGCCAGATGGGTCCGTGAGAATCTGTGGTGACGACAAGGCCACCCTAAACCATGCACCACAGCAGAGTGCATATCCTGTTCCGGTAGTGCAACACCTGTTACACTCATTGGGGAGAGGCAAGGTTTTCACAAAGCTCGACCTTGCGCAAGCATACCAACAATTGCCAGTCGACCCCGAAACAGCAGAGGCACAAACGAACGTGACTCATAGGGGAGCTTTCAAATGCAAAAGACTCCAATTTGGAGTCAGCATGGCCTGATGGAGCATTTGTTACAAGGGATAAACAGGTTGTCCCATACTTTGATGATGTGCTAGTGTCAGCCAGTGATGAGCAACAACTAGAAGCCCGTCTCAGAATAGTATTACAAAGATTCCAAAAGGTGGGACCGAAGGTCAAAAGAGAAAAGTGTCAGCTAGCCACCTCAAAAGTCAAATTACTGGGGTATCTTATCTCATTGATAAAGAGGGCATCCACCCCACAAATAAAAATCAAAGCGATCAAAGAAGTGCCTAGACCAAAAAACAAAGTAGAATTACAAGCATTCTTGGGACTTATCAATTTTTACAATGTTTTTCTGCCACAGAAAGCAATAACGGTGGAACCACTACATAGATTACTGGACAAGGCAGCCACCTGGACCTAGGGACGATGAGAAGAGACAGCATTCCAGAAAACAAAAGATTTGATATCATCCGAATCTGTATTAATATAATACAGTGAGACACTACCATTGACTGTCACCTGTGATGCTTCACCGTTCGGCATCAGAGACGTACTCAGCCACATGCTGCCAGATGGGAGAGAAGCACTGTTCGCATTCTACTCCAAAACACTATCCAAAACAGAAAGGAACTACAGTCAGAGAAAGGAACTACAGTTGGACAGAGAGACATTAGCAGCAATATCCAGCATCAAATGGTTCCATGAATACCTTACGGTAGGACCTTTACACTCATTACAGACCACAAGCCCCTATTAGGAATATTAGCAGGGAACAGGGCCACTCCAAACATACTCTCCCCACGAATGACAAGATGGTCAACACAAATGAGTTCCTTGCCACATACAATTATAAATTAATTCACCGACCGGGCAAGGACATTTCACACGCCGATGCGCTGAGCTGTACTCCCCTACCTGAACTAGGGAGTGACCCAGCACCAACCACATCCACCCTACAGATTGAGACAATATCAAATGTACCCATAACCGCAACGGACATTGCAAAAGCAACCACAAAAGACAAAAAAATGTCACAGGTTTTAAACTGGGTAGGAAAAGGGTGGCCAGAAAATGAGACAGATGTGAATTTTAAACCATTCAAGAACAGGCAAACTGAACTATCATTGTTAAAAGTTTGCATTCTATGGGGGGATCGGGTGGTAATACCAGAAACATTACAAGAGCGAGTACTGAATATTTTACATGAAGGACACCCAGGTATTGTACAAATGAAATCCCTGGCCAGGAGTTATGTATGGTGGCCAGGGATGGATAAGGATATTGGGAGATGGTAGAAACCTGCGCTAAATGCCAAAGATCCCGACCTGCACCTCCTGCAGCACCTATACTTGACTGGGAAACACCGAGGGGGTCCTGGTCAAGAATTCACATAGATTTTGCAGGGCCTACAAAAGGACACACATTTTTAATCATAGTAGACACTTACTCAAATTGGCTGGAAGTAAGCGTCATGAACTCAACAACTACAGAAGCAGTTATCAAACAACTGAGAAAACTTTTCACCACACATGGGTTACCAGACTTATTAGTTTCAGATAACGGGCCACAGTTCACAGCATTGACATTTGAAAAGTTCCTCACTGAACACGGAATAAGGCATGCTTTGACAGCGCCAAGTCGACTGGCTACACACGGGCAGGCAGAACACATGGTATGATATACCAAAGATACCATAGAAAAATTAGACATGAGAGACATACACGAGAAAATTTATAAAATGCTCATCATACAACACATCACACCTAGCTCCACTACAAATAAAAGCCCAGCAGAATTATTAATGGGCAGAAAATTGAGATCACATCTGGATAGATTACACCCCACATACAGCCCTGAAAAACCAACAGACTCCTCCAGCAAACACCGCACATTCAAACCAGGAAACCTAGTCTATGCTAAAAATCTCATGGGGCACCCGCTGTGGGTACTGGCCAAAATAACACAAATAACAGGACCCCGGTCATATAGATTAGAAATGGACAATGGAAGAAGCTGGAGGAGGCACATTGATCAATTAAGATCAAGAACATTGGAACGAACCACTGACACACCCAAGCACGAAGAACAACACAAACACATGCCAGAACCACAGCAAACATTAAACAAAAACAATAATAATCCAACAAGAGAGGGGGAAGACCCCTCAAACACAAATAAGAGGTGAGGGGGACACCCTCTGGCAGAACAAGAAACACTGCAAAATCAAAACACAACCCACAAACCACATTCTCAAATAAATTCAGAAAGAAACAGCTACATACCTGAAGAAGACTTCGGCAAAGAGGAATGGGAGGCACAAGAAGACCAAGAAGCCACTCCGGAAGGGAGCAGCAGAGCTGACTCTACCAGCCCGGTTAGGCCAGGTGGGAGCGGCATGGTTGACTCCACCTTCCAGGAGGTTCCACAGAGAAAGACGGGAGAAACAGCGATCCCGCCCGAACCCACCGAAGACAACAGCACAACTAAACTGCACAGGTCAACTAGACAACATAAAAGCCCCGCCTACTTACGTGACTACGTAATGTAGGACCAAACCAAGAGGGGAGGGGTATTATATATTAGCATACTCCAAATACTTTATTCCCATTGGTCCACAAATACTTGAATCTGATTGGTGTTCGACTCGATGGTGATTTGTCAAAAATAGCTAGCCTATTATTGACTGCCTCAGCGGTGGAAGAATTAAGGAGCCATTATTGGCCGCGAGCCATGAGCAGCCTCTCTATAAAAAAAGGGCTGCTGCGGCTCCTAGCTCAGATGGAAACTAACAACTAAATAAAAGAGCTGAAGTTACACTGGTCTCGAGTCTCATTCTTCGTGAACACAACACCTGTCACAAACCCATCTAGGTGTGTTTGAATCATCCTAGTACAAAAGATAATAGAAAGATAACAATACATTAAAAAGTAAAACATATGCTAAACAAAAAGCAATAAAACATTGCAGGTGACTGAGCACAAAAGTCAAGTGCTGTCTCGAGACCTCCATTGCAAAAAATAGAAATGCAGTTTTTTCTCTTGTAATATCTTTATTTATATCTCCCAAAAAAGTATTATATACTGTTACAAAGATCTGCTGTAAAGTATTTTGCTCATGACTACTCATACATATGTTTTATCCATGGTAAAAAAGCAAATTTCACTCTTGGATATAGAATCATTCAGTAGAATTTGAATTATTAGAAATGTTTTTCCTTATTCTAAGGTTTGAAAAAAAGAAACTACCTAGTTTCATCATTATTCAGGAAAATTTAAAAGCTGGACGTTAATTAATCCACATATCACTTCCCAAATATCTGAACAACTTTTCTACTTCTTATATGTAGAAGCTAGCTTTTGATGAAGGTGCTCAGGCCTGGAAAATACCATAATTTCTGTTGTCTCAAAATCAAGGAATTTAAAATAAAATATACAAACCTATGCATCACATGTTAATACAATTTTGGTTAGGAATAACAGAATATAACACCAACCTGTTGAAGAAAAAAACTCAGTTTAGCTAATTAAAAAGACCAATGGTGTTTTTGTATCTGGATATGACACTTCTATAACCAAATCCTTTAAATATGGATTATAAAGGGAGCGCTAAGAAACTAACTCATTGAAATCCTATTTCAACAAACACAAAATGGACATGGGTTTCCACAAAGCCATATCTCACATGTATTGTATGATAATGCATTGTTTGATGGTATAAAACTCCTTTGATTTATCAGCTTTAGAGGAGGAGTTTTGGGTCTATGTAACTCACAAATGAGTTTTTGGGCTATGTACTCACAAATTACTCATTGGAATAAAGTATTCATAGAGCTTCCAATAAAAGTTGCAATGAATTGAATATTTTCTTCAGATTGTCCAAATTCTTAATTCAGATTCATAAAGATAGCACCACTGATGATTATATTTTAAGTTCTGGTATGAAATGTTATTGGTTTAAAGTGTTTCTTAAGGTCAAAACATTAATATTTCTAACTACCATCAAATTGACTCAGGAATTTTTTTTTCCTGTGTTTTGACTCCTCTGTATAATGCATTATATCATGACTGACTGGCAATTAATTAGTACTGGTGAAATGCTAAGCATGAAATAGGGATCTATTTAAATGTAGCCATTGGTTAGTACCAAGAGAAGAGAAAACTGATAAGCATAGCTTACGAAATCTACCCTCTTTCATGGATATAGAAATTACAAAGTTTTCATCCACTTATTAGAAGACCATGCAATTATATTTAATGTGTAGTTGCTTTGTATTGTCTGGCATTTGTCTTTTTTCTTCTTTTTTGACAAAGAGATAGAGGAAGTGATTTTTGAACAATTTGATCAAATATATTAATATCACTTTCTTTCTGCTAGAATATTTCATCCCTTTTCTTTATTTTCCCTCATTTCAATGTTACATTATTTTTTCATTCTCTGTAAATTTGATGCAATTAATAAAAAGATTTATGGTTGTTTCAGAAGCACACTGAATCCCAGAATAAAAGATGCTGCTTTTCTCTTTAGGAATGCAAGGAGCCCTGGAAAAACTTCCTTGGAGCTATTTAGTAACTTGGTAAAGGAGAAGCAAGGTTATGAATTAGGTCTGGAAAAGGATACTGTTATTAATCTATTTCTAAGACCCTAAGGGAAACATATTCCTTTCTTTATTTCTTTTGGAATTTTTGATTGTAATTTCAATAATGCATATTATTTAATTTCCTTCAGCACATAGTTTATAAAGTCAATGATGCATAAAGTATCATTTACAGATTAATTCATATAAGATAGCATTAACAAAGGAGGGGAAATGTTTGCTTGGCTGAGCTAACGGGCTGTTCTTTCAACCAACAATGCTATGTCCTCTTTCCATCAGTGCATCACAGTAGACATCCAATAGGGTAGCCACTTATCCAATGTCTGGATAATTCCTGTGAAAATGGCCTCTACCATTTATTTATTTATTTATATATATATATATATATATATATATATAT